>JABCKH010000193.1:0-28500 GCA_018851285.1 Lyophyllum semitale | reverse complement strand
GCGCATGACGGGTCATCGGGAGGTACGACCGATCAAAAAAATCCCACGAGTCACTGCCTAAAACGGATGGGTACGAGACTAGCCCACCCGGCCATCAAATCCATTGACATGAGCGCCATCACGTCTCATACCCTCCATCCATGTGACCTCCGTAACCTTGATCCGCGCTACCACACCGAGAATATCCTCTCCGTCCAAGATTATACATCCCTCGATACCATCCTCGTTCCCCTCCAACGCTACTTCCGCATCCTCCTCATGCACGTCCCACCCGCCTCTACAGCGCTTATAGCTTGCAGCCTTTTCCAATACACTGCCCACCTTGTCGCCCTCGCCGACAAATACCCGTGGCCCGCCGTGCGTGCATACCACATGGCCTTCTTCGCGCGCCGCTGCCTCGAGATGTCCGGACGAGGCGACTATACCGGCTGGGGCCGCGGTGACGGGGAGCTCTTCGAGGAGCACCTTCTTGAGTACTGCACGCGCGCCCTGACGCAGCAGCAGTGGTGCGCTCCCGAGGATACTCGGAGCCATTTGAACCGGATGAAGTTGTACAGGACGGGGAATCCAGACACGAACACAGAGCAGGTGGAACTGTTACCCAACCTGTTATCCTCCAATTCGGCGTGCGTCATCGAGGCGTTCAACCGGTGCGCAGGGATGCTGGCATGGCAAGTGATATGAGGCGCCAAGTTTTCGACAGAGTCCCAGTCGCTCCACCTCGCCCCTTGAATGGACTAACTTAGGCATATTACTTGTTTTCATGCAGATTAGTTTGTACCCAAGTTGTACCTTCCCTAGATATCAGCACATGAACATCGGCTTCTTGTTGGCTTCTTGCATCAAGATTCAACGTGGCGACTCGTCTGACTCGTCAGTCCATCACATGACCGTGTTCAATGACGCTGACGCGATTCGAAGTTCACTATACTGGTCCCACATTTGTCGGGATTCTTACTCATACCACCATGTCTTTGCCACCAGAGTCCCCCTTCGAAATTTCCGTCCCCGACTCTCAGCTCTCCCTCCTCCAGCAGAAACTAGCCCTCGCAACGTTCCCTGATGAACTCCAAGAAGCAGGCTGGGATTATGGCGCTCCTCTGGCTGATGTGAAGAGGCTCGTCAATCGCTGGCAGGATGGTTATGACTGGCGAAAACACGAGGCTGCACTTAACGCCGAACTACCCCAGTTCACGAGAGATCTCGATGTCGAGGGCTTTGGGACGCTTAACATCCACTACGTACATAAGAAAAGCGAGGTCGATACTGCGATTCCGTTGCTATTTGTTCATGGATGTAAGTGGCACCCGCGAAAGTCTTGTGGCCGCGTCTCAACCTTGGCTCAGGGCCTGGAAGCTTTCTGGAAGTCCGCAAAATTCTACCCCTCCTCATCGAGGCTTCTCCAGACCATCCCAGCTTCCACGTCGTGGCCATCAGCCTTCCAGGATATGGGTTTTCTACTGCTCCCACCAAGAAAGCTTTTGAAATAACACAATGTGCCGAGGTATATTTTCTTGTTCCAACACTATTCCTCTGTAACCAACCTTATGACTAAGCTCGGAAACAAATTAATGCTCGCTCTTGGATACGATCAATATGGTATTTCAAGTTGTTGCTTTGTTGCTTTGGTACTAAGTATGAGCTTCAGTGACCCAAGGTGGAGATTTGGGTACTAGGGTACGTTTTCCACATCCGGTCGGTTGGCCTCGATATGAACGTAGCTCTCTAGATAACACGCAGAATGGCGCACCTGTACGGCCCCAAGCATAGTAAGGCATGGCACACGAACATGCCCAGGTATGCCTCCTCCGAGTGTCATTGAATTTCCACCATTGCTCACCAGTGACCATCGCCGTCTAGGGTTGCTTATCCATCGATAAGCCAGCCACTAGTTCTCCTGCGGGACCGCCTCTCGAAACTGCCCCTCTTCTCATACAGCGAACGCGAGAAAGCAGGTTTTGCGCGCTCCAAATGGTTTGTAACCATGGGCCGAGGATACTACACGGAGCAAGCTACGAAGCCGCAAACGCTAGGGTACGCACTGGCCGACTCGCCTGTTGGCCTGCTTGCGTGGATCTACGAGAAGCTTGTTGAATGGTCGGACGCATATCCTTGGGATGATGATGAAGGTACTGTACAGATTCGCTCTTCTCCGAGGCGCAAAATCCACATTGCTAAGTGAATGCGTCATAAACAGTCCTCACGTGGATCTCTATCTATTATTTCTCCCGCGCCGGACCTGCTGCGACCCTGCGCATCTACTACGAGACCGTACAGGCCAATGGAGGTCTTAATGCAGTATCCAAAGAAGAACACACGACGATTCCGGCCGGTCACTCCTACTTCCCCAAGGAGCTCATGCCGGCTCCGCGATCGTTCGTACCTTCTGGTCTATGTACGCTTCCTTGTCTTATGAATCGCTCCTCTTTGCAGATGGACGAAAACATCCACTTTGGTGTTTGTATCCGAACACGATAGTGGTGGTCACTTTGCCGCGCATGAGAAGCCACAGGAGCTCGTTGCGGATTTGAGGAAGATGTTTGGGAAGGGCGGAGGCGCGTTTGGGGTCGTTGAAGGCAAGAATGGATATGCCTAAGTCCTTGCCATCTGGACCGTAATGACAAGACAAGCAGTTGAGAAAAGGCGCGCAGTTGGGGCACACATTAGAGTTATCGGATGAATTATCGGTATCAAGAGAGATTATCCAAGGGCCAGACACATTTCGAAGGTCCTCTGCGAATAGATCCTGTATGCAGCAAAAAAGTACGCTTCAAACAATGCGAGAAGTCAAATTTAAGGATAATAATTGACACCAAGTTCATTAACGTGCTTGACGGGCCGTGAAAAGAGAAGGAAAGATAAGTTGACGTTTCACAGGGAGATGTATAACGTCCTTGACCAAACGGCGAAAAACATTTTGGTTGGCCATGTATCGCTTTCGACTCTATGATGCATGGCACATCTGCTAACATACGATTGCAATGATGGGAAGCACTTCAAACGGAGATCGGCTTTCTCGGTTCTGAGCTATGGCTAGGATATATGTTTGAGGCATGTGAGGTCTGGTATCAGAGGCACCTTCTAAAATCGTGGCAGGGAAAGCACAACCGCTGACTAGAGCAGCGTGGAAGGGCTACCTCAAAAAAAGACATGGCTTGCACCTGCAGAACATGGCTACCGCATGGACTCTCTCCACCTGCCCAGCATTTTCTGGCGCGTATAATTATACGATGTTATACCATTTTCTTGCCCGATATGCATGGCATATCACCTACGAGCCTTTAGATTTATTGGACCAGTGGCAATAAGACGACAGCCTCCGGATACAATGCCCGAGGAGAACCAGTGTGGTCTGCGGTCGACTTGCGGTTCGAATTACGCTTCTCCGTCTTTTTCAGAGAAGTTGGCAGCGGTGAGTCATAAAGCCTTCGAATCGGATGTGTCTGAGTTTTGCTATGATATGAAGATTTCCCCGCGCGTTGCACAATTGGCAGATAAGTTCTGGATTTCATGTTAGGCGTGGTCCGTGCTGCGGAAGCATGCCAAGAATAATGGGGACACAAAGATACACGGTCATGGGTGTTACACTGTCATGAAGGAAGCATCACGAGGTAGAGCAGACTCATGGGAGCAGCAGTCCACAGTAGACATTCATGGGGCCCGGGGTTGAACGTTGAACGTTCCTGAAGTCGACCCAGGCGATTTGGAGGCTATCGCGGCTCGGCGTCATGCCAGTGGACGTCTAAATCGCAGTCGGATGAACTTGTATTAGAATACGTCCCAAAGGAGAGATACTACATAAGTATGGAAGGCCGCAGCAGTAGAAGGAAGGCTTAACTTGAAATAGTGAGTAGCAGAAGGAATTGGCGCTTTGTTTGTTCCTTGTCTGTCTCGGGTCTCGCACACACCGCAACTTGTCTGCACCAGGTCAGCTCTGTACATATGGTCTGGGGAAACCCCCCGCCGCCATTAGCTTCGCCGTCGAGCAGGCGACTCTCAGTGAGCTCAGTGAGCTCCTCGGGATCGTCTAGTAGTTCTTCTCCCCATTTAACGGCTCTCGATTCGTCTTCCGCTCTCGTTCTCGTCCACGATGAGGATGTCGAGAACTCGCCGTTCGGCGTCGACAGCGACGACGAAGAAGAGGATCATACTCCCCAATTTGATGTGCGTAGGGCTTCTACCCCACCGCTTGGCCCAACTCTAGTCCTTCTCTACCTCATGGCGCCATATCTCAAACTCGGGGCCATGTTCATACCACATACCGAGACACCTCTAAAATATGGCCTCCCTTCTCTCTTTGTCTTCGCGGGATTAGCTGCATTTGCCAGACAAATCCTGTACATGCTTTCCCGGTACACCCGAGCAGCCGAACTCGAGGATGTAGTCCTGGACATCTGTGCCAGAGGTCGAGGGAAAGAACGTCGTCGGAACGTTTTGAGGAATGTGGTCAGGGCAGGCACTGGTGGCCTCAGGGTTCTATTAGCGGCAATCTATCTACGCGGTACGCTCTTCCTCATATCTGTCTTCCTTCTTCGGCTTACAACCTCTATCTTCAGAATCTGTTTATGTCATACTTCCGCTGCTTCCTAACAGCACCTCGATTGCACTTCGAGTAGGGTTGACCGCAATATTTGCCCTTACCGTCCTACCGCTGTCTTTCGCTCAGTCACTTGCATCTAAGCGGGTGGTCTATGCAACGTGGTGTTCCGTTGCCACCTATGCCGCATGGCTAGGGTGCATAATCTATGCTTATATCCACGAATTTCCCCTGGAAAACTCTGGCTGGCTGCGCACAGGAACTTTCTGGCAAGGAATTGGCACGTACACCCATATATCCCCCTTGCCTCGCGATAGCTTATATGTTAAACGCTAGTCACCATTGCCTTTGCATTCACCTCGTCATCAACACTATCCCTGTATTCGTCCCTAAGAGGATCCTACCGACCTGTTGCAGCCGCTAAAGCCTCGAAGAGTCGTTCATTCAAGCTCCTCTCTGTCCTATCTGTAGCACTAGCAATTCTGCTTATCCTACCCCTCGTAATATTCTCTGCCAATCCTCATGTGCCAGCTACCGTAAGCCAATATCTCCCACCCCTTCACACCTGATATTCATGCCGTGGCTCTTAGCTTTCAGCCCCTCGACCGCCAGCGCTGTTCGGCATCCCCATACTGAATGCTGCCACACTACTCTTCGGCATTCCCGCACTTATTATCACTACCCCGTCTCTCTCCATCCCTGACCGCATGCGCCATGCAACTACAATCCCTGTATCCAAAACCCTAGTGTTCATTTCTATCGCTGCTCTCGCACTCGTACCTGCGGAGGTCTTCACTGTCTTCAGTGACATTGCGCTTGTCTGCACTCTCACAAGTACCTACTTCCTCCCCGGTAAGTACGCCATCCCTCTCTACTTTTTCCATTAAAATTCACTCACATCCTGAATATTCTACTAGCCCTTCTCCACGTCGTAGCCCACTTCTTCAGGCGCCCCCGCGCGATCGTAATGCCGCAGATCCTTGCGACTCCAGCGCCGGGCTCCTCGCAGGCACACGACGGCCCACGGACTGGGCCCGACGAGCTCCTCCTGCGCAAGGAGCGCGCGCTGCAGAAGAAGCAGTTCCGTAAGCGCATAATCTGGGATCTCGGCGTATGGGTGCTCCTCGTGGGTTGGGGCGTTGGATTCGGTGCGGCTATTGGCAGAGTTGCAGGCAAGTGGTGATGGGACGGTGCTTGTGTGATGTACAGCAACGTGTATGGTGTATGTGATGTGGTTGATTGTAGCGGTAGAATGACGCTTAGTGGTGGCGGGCAGATGGACTTGCGAAGATGGACAGATCAGTAGTAGATGGACCGCGCTGGCTTGCCGTCCTCTGAAACAGACATTTGTTACTTTGGCTAGGCCTAGTTGTATCATTATTTCTTTTCTTGTTTACTGTATGCTTAATTGCCGTCACTCTCTTTGACTTCGGTATTGCCAACGTGGTGCTCAGTCGTTGTCTTCGTGAATCTAGCCAGCGCTTCGTCTCAGCAACGCTAAAGGCGCCTACGGTATATGTCTAAATTGAAAGTTGATTGCAAGGAGTATTTACAGATTACCAAAAAACACAAGCTCATCGAAGCCTATTTATGCACGCCGTGCATCATTCGCATACAGATCTGGGTCATCAATTGTTAAAACGTACGTTTGTCGTAAAGAACGTGAACTAGAGGGTCATTATTTGTTAGAAAGGTCCGATTGTGGTGAAAAATATGAACTAGACAGCGCCAGCGCCATTGGGGATGTGAGGGCGCTCTTGGGAGGCGGCGTGGTGATGGCGTTTGCGAGCAGCAGCATTTAGCTAGACAGCGTCAACACCACTGGGAATGTGAGGGCGCTCTTGTGAAGCAGCGTGGAGATGGCGTTCGCGGGCAACAGCATTCGGCTTATTGAAAATACTTTCACCACCAGTGAAGAGGAAGGCGTCGTAGAAGGCCCCGCCGGCGAGGGCGCCGCAGAAGGGAGCCATGATAGGGCACCAGAGCCAATACTGGCTAAAAGTGACGGGTTCAGCTGGACGTGCTTGTGTAAGTGAGGAGGGAGGACGTACTTTCTGAAGGTGAATACTTCCTTTCCGTAGCCGACCATAGCGGTTAGTAGGCGAGGGCCGAGGTCGCGAGCTGGGTTAAGTGCGTAGGCTGTCTCCATTCCTAGAGAAGTGCCAATGCCGAGGACGAGAAGAAATAGAAGCAAGGGAGCGAGACCGCTGGGTGGTGGAGTGTTCTTTCTGTCATTCATGGCAAAGATAACAAGCACGAGGATGGCGGTGGCGAGGAACTCAGAGAAGAAGCACGACACATTTGTCATGTAGTCGAGCTGTGGGAGCAGAAATGAAGTTGTTTGAATGTCGCATTGAGGGGCGCACTTACTGCATACGTGGAGAAAAGACTGGCTGTCTTGAGGGTGCGGACTCCCCTTCCTCCTTCGAATGCGTCAATGGCATGAATATAATTCGAGTATACCAATGCAGCGCCCACGAGCCCGCCGAAAAGTTGAGAGACAAAATAAATCTGTCAACACCGTGAGTGTGGATCAGTGCGTCGACAAGGAACAGACTTACAGGAACTTTTTTCCATGGAAAGCCACGGAAGACCGCAAGCGCCAATGTAACCTTAATGATTGTTTCAGCAAGATGTATGCAATGATATGTCGATTATACATACTGCAGGATTGATGTGTCCACCGGTGATCCCGCCAGATACCCAGACGCCCATTGCGACTCCCACACCCCAACCGAAGTTTATCGAAAGATAATCCTAGAAATATAAATTATGTTCAAAACTTCTATCTGATCAGACATTGGCATTCGTACGCCTTTCTGTGACGGTGCAACGGCAAGACTACTGGACAGGACGACCTGGCAATCGACCCCGACACCAAAAAGAATAAGAATGGCTACTCCGAGGAACTCGGCGGCTGGTTCTCGAATGTAAGACCTGATCACAGTGAGCAGCGTCGAATGAATCGAAGAAAAAATAGAGGCGCACCGGTATTTCGACCATGCATTAGGGAATTTAGTAATATGGTCATCGCCGTCACCGTGGTATTCGAAATGTTGTTGTTGCCCAACTTCCTTCTCCTTCCTGGTAGATTCGGACCACCGGTTGCTTGAAGAGTCGTCAGTTTTGGGCATCGCTGGAGTGTAAAAGGTAGAGTTGGTATGCAGAGAAGAGTGCGCTGACGGATGCACTCTATAACGACAGCCAGCCTATATACCTAGCCTAGCTAAATACACACAAACTTGTGCGGGGGGAAGATCTGTTGTAGCAGGCTGAGGATATGCAGCAATCTGGGGATCTGGGTTGGAGCATGTGTGCCGAGCGAGCGGGATGCGGGATTGGACGGCAATACGGTATTGGACGCGGTATTGGACGGCAATACGCTATGACGGACTAGGTAGTAGTGCGGGTTTTCTCAGGTGACCTGAGGTAAACCTGGAGACAGGTTATGTAGATTCAGTAACCTACGTTTTTCGATCACTGAAATCAAATGTGACTCGTGAGCCAATAGGAATTCAAGGAAATGAAATTCAACGCTCACTGAAATCTCGCCCTTCTGTGTTATTTTCAGGTCAGTTGTACTTCCTGAGGATGTTGATCGGCGATCGGTCCAGGTGCTTACTTGTTCTCATGACGGTGCTAGTACGGACGCCGAGTCTGCGCAGCCCTACCTAGCTCTGCCCAAAGAAAGAAAGAGGCGAGATATGTTGTGAGAGGTTACGGGCGGCATCGGGATCGGCGTCCTCGTCGACTCGTCGACATTCGTACTCGTTGACGATTGAAGCTACTGACGAAAGCCATGAAAGTTGTTCACGAAGTCCCCAGGAATTCAGGAACAGTCGTATTGCGGGGTAACGTATTTTTTTGAAAATGAAGTTAGGCTATTCTTAGACGGATGATGGTTTAAACGTTTACCTCCCGAGTGCGTGCGAAAGTCCTAAAGACCCCGCCCCGACGAAAAGGAAATATCACCGAGACCCCTAGCCGACATACGCATCATGCTAGTAGAACAGAGTAGAACCGTGTCGGAAATCCATGAGGTCGGCATACACTTTTCCGTTGCTTTTCCGGTTGAAATAAAAGCTGCTGTAGTAGAATGCTACGTTTTGCAATATGTCTGGCAGCGGAACGAGCCAGGCCACAAGGAGCCATTGCCCGCGGGCATGATTTGTGGGGATCAAAAGTGCTTCAATTTCTGATCTGCGAGCGGTGGCAAAAGGTGAAAGTATGCGGGGCGAATTGTCATTCGAGCTGGTCATTCGCCCTGACACCTTGCTAAGCCGCTCGGACAGGATGAAGACTGGCCGGAGCAAAGTAGGGCAAAATAGCCCAGAAATATGAAACATAGTATCTATTCCTAGACTTCACGATCGTAGACATTTATGCAGGCAAAACGATTGTAGAGACCTCGTGCCTCGGGTGTATAGCAGTGTACATACGTATCACCGAAGCCCCAACCGTCTCTTGAAGTCGTACGGTATCAGGTCGTCGGGAAGCATTGTCGCGACCTAGCCAGTTATGAGGCATGAGGTTGAGCCAATGGATTGAAAGCGGGAAAACACCAACTGTTCGTGCTATATCTTCTCCTCCGACCTCCCAACCACTCGCCGCAACGTCAAGTATACAGCTTTCAACAAGCCTCTTTGCAAGTGCACCCGCACCAAACCGCTCTCCGGTGTGCTTCCTCCACCGCAGCAAGTTTCCTAGGAGTTTGACACGCCGGGTGAGGAAACGCCTACGAGCTGGAATTGCTTCCGGATCAAACGCTGGTGCACCATGAAGCGCGGAAATGAATTTCGCGAGAAGGAGTTCAGTATCGGAAATGGCGGACTGGAACAATGTCACGATGGATTTCAGAAGCGTCTGAAACGTGCAAGACGAAATTAAACAGACGGCTTCAGCGGCAAGTAGCTGCTCCGGGAAACATACCTGAAGTTTGACATTCCCTTCTTCCAAGCTTGCTTCAAGTTCCTCAATAAGGTCGACAGCACGTCGGGTATGTACTTCCGAGTACGGGTCGAACGCTCCACTCGCTATGATCGCCGCAAGCCTTGGAATAACCGCAGTCGTGATCATCGATGCTACGAGATCGCCGTCCGGCCCCAGCTCGTCTTCATCAAGCTCCCCCGAGCCCGGCCGCGAATATGCATAGAGGCCATTATACCACTTGAAGCTGTCCAAACTCCGGGGCACCTCTACACAATCCCAGCCAACTGTCTCTAGCCGCACCCAGAACTCCCAGACGCTCACAACGCCCAGCCCACCCCAGGCCCCGACATAGCTCTCCGCGTACTTCTCCCTCCACGCGCTCCAACGCCCCTTGAGGGGATCAATGAACTCCTCCGCGCGCACGTCCGCCAACACGCCTTTCGTCCGCGCCGCCAGGGCCTTCAACGCGTCCGCATAGGCAGACTGGTCGTGCTGCGGGAGGGACGAGTCCGTCGAGTACCCTTCCTCCTCCTCGGTCCTAGGCTTCTGCTGCAGACGCAGCTGCCGCCGTCTGAGCCGTGCCTCGCGGCGTTCGCGTTTCAGAGCGGCTGGACTGGGTTTGGGAATCGCTCGCCCTAGCTCGTCGGTCTCCTCGCCTTCTGGTTCTGGTGGGGGTGCGGCAGGGAGGGGGCCGAAGACGATTGACAGGTCGTCTTCGTCTTCTGAGCGGCGTCGGGTGCTGATCAGGTCGAAGCGCTCTTGGAGAAGTGATAGATGCTCCGCTTCGAGGGTCTCGAGCTGGGGGTACTGCAAATCGGAAGTGAGTAAGGGAAAATGGGGCTAGAGGAATGAGGAAACCTTTTCGTCCAAGAATCCGGCAACGCCCTCGACCCAGTCTTTGAAAGTCTCGAACCAGGCCCTCTTATCTTCAGCCCGCCCGACCATCTCTCTCATCTCTGTCTCTCTGTCTGCCACTTCGGCCTTCTCTTTCGCAAGGGTACTCAGGGCGGTCGTATTTTTAGCGTGCGAGGTCGTCAGGAGCGTCAGTTGCTCCGTGAGGCGTACCATCGCAGGACCCAATGTTGGAATGTGTGTTGCTGCAGGGACTATTGACTTTTATGAGTGTCAAGTACGAAGGAGGAGACAGAGGACGTACTGGGCGTCGGTTTATATATTTGCTTGATTTTGGGTGGTATAGATGGCCGTGAAGTCTGGTGCCCACCACGGCGGAGCTGCTCCTGCACCCATTCCGCCGATTCTTCGTCGTCTTCTTCGCTGTCAAAAAGGAGTTGAGGCAACATTGAGTGCAAATGCAAATAGATACGCACGCGTCTTCAATCATCTCTTTCATGGCATCTCGTCGTTTACTTGCTTCCACCTTGCGCGACTTTTTGCCCAACGCGATTCTTTCTTGGGCACTGGTGTATTCCGCAAACTCTGAAGTATCGATTAGTAAGTAAGATCAGAAGTCAGAAAGGGGACTCACCATCGTCGCCCTCGCCAACTTCGTCTTCCTCTCTCACCAACCTGCTCTCAGGATGAGGGCCCTGGGATTCATCGCTCCTCCGGACCACAGACAACGAAATGAAATCCTCTTCTCCAGAGGGGCCGGTTTTTCGAAGGCGCTCGCGTCGCTCTTTTGCTACCTTTATTGATGACTCCGATGGAATGATAGCCTCGGCTGCTGGTTTTGTTGAGGCGTTGGAGGATACGCAGGGGTACAGACTTACCGAGAGGATCCACACCCTCGACGGTCATCATTGACACCTCTTCTACGTCCATAGACATATCCGCGTCATATGGATCTGAAATGACAGGAGGCCGTGAGGTTGGTGTGCTAGCTTTGAGCTCTTTCAAGTACGCTTGATCGTAGGTTGGACCCCGATTCGGCGAGATGGTGGCCTGCTCTAGACTTAATGGTACGCTCCTACGACTCGTTAGCCGGGTATAGTCAATAAGATGATAGAACTGACGCTGGATGTGTCCCCAAAGCGAGCTTTCGGCTCAGCGTCGACTTTTTGACCTGGAAAACCTCCCCACCACTCTCCTTCCCCACACCCAACATTAGCACAGCGTTCTTCAGAGCATTAGGAACGCACACCTCTTCATTGTCGCCGCCAAAGCTAAGCCGAGATGTTGGTTTGGCGCGTTTGACCTTGTTCTTTAGCTTCGCGGCCAACGTGCTAGGAGATTCGACCGCTGTCGCATTAGTTGGGCGGTCTGGAGACGGCTGTCGAGTCCTCTGTCCAGGCTTGGCCTTTGTGCGCTTGAAGATGACCGCCGGTGTCGAGGAGTCCATTGTGAGAAATTGAGAACACGTGACTTTTGGATGACTTGCCCAATTTTGCAAGTTTCCCACGCACACGGACTTGCCTTAAGCGTCCACGAGATGTCAACCATGGCCAGACCGCGTCCACGACCGCGCCCAAAAATACAGGCCGCGCCCTCCGTCGAAGAGATCCTGCCCAGTAGTGCTTCGTCGTCCAGGTCGATTCCGTTGAAAGCAGTGCAGGTTGTGGACGACGATGAGCAATTTATGCGGAACCTTGGGAGGAGTGCAAAGGCATGGGGGGACCTCGAGAAATTGACCAAGGGTGCGTATACAAGGGAGGGATTCCGGTGTTTACACGTCTGATCGGAGCTGCAGAGAGCAAGGTCGTGCATGTGGACGTCGATAACGATGACGGTAACGCGACCCCTGGGCGCCGCCGGAAGCCAAAGCGAAAAGCGGCTTCACCGTGGCAGGGGAAGAAAGTCCTCGACCGGTGAGTGGACATAACCTTGACGCGCGTTTGAATAAAGCTTAACCTGTCCCTTTAGCCTTCTCTCTGCTGAGCTCACTGACGATTCCGACGACGACATCGAAATCGTCGGCACCTCAACAACACCCCGGAACACCCAAGCCTCCAAACGCAATAAGCGCCAGCGCACACGCTCGCGGTCCATAACCCCGCCCCCACAGCTCTCAGAGTACCAGGTCCAGCACGCCCGTGCGCTCATCCAGTACGTCTGCCCACATACAGATACACGCGCTCCCGTCTCACCACTGCCTCTAGGCGAACCTTGAACACGGCGCCGCGCCCCGCATCGCCCAAACACCGCGAGGAGTACGACTCGGATGACGCGATATTACTGAACCCCGAGCTGGCACGGCTTGCAAAGTCGGTGGCCTCCCGTGCCCAGTCCGTCGCGTCGTCGCCGGCGCCGGAGGGTACGGATACCGTGCAGCTTTCGGTGAAGTGGCAGCCGCACCCCCTGGACAAGGTTGGGAAGGAGGACGTCTGGGTGTTCAAGATGAACAGAGTGTGTCTCGTGCTACCTATCGCGTTCCGGAAGGCTAACTTTTAATATTGGCCAGGACGACAATTTCCGCGATCTGTTCGAAGCGACTGCGGAGGAGGCGTCGATCCTCTCGGACAACTTGATCATGAGCTACAACGGCAAGCGCATATATTCTTCTGTAACACCCATGGCGCTACATATATGGGGCGAAGCCGACCTAGGTACTCCCTTCCTCTCGTCTCAGGACCACGATCACTGATCCATCTGTAGTCGCCTGCGACAAGAACACATACGACTACATCCGGGCGAACCCCATCACAGCCTCGCACACCCTCTCCGCCTTTGACTCCGCTACCCCCGCGCCCGATGCGGCCTCGGACACGGACACCCCGTCGCCGACGCAGGCAGACGCCGCGTCCGATGCAGACGAGGACACGTTCAAGCTGATCCTGCGCTCCACGACATCCACCAAGGACGTCACGCTGACCGTGCGTCCGACGACGAAGTGCGGTGCCATTGTGAAGGCATTCCTGAAGAAGGCGGGCTTGGCGGAGCAGTATCCTGGCGTGTTTGCTGTGGGTGGCACGCCGAAGCGAGGGAAGAAGGCAGGGGTGGAGAAGGATCCGCGGCTGTGCATCGATGGGGACAAGATGGGGAACGATGTGGAGATCGGGGAGGCGGATTTGGAGGATGGGGATTTGGTTGAGGTTGTTGGTCTGTGATCTCGTCAGGTCTTGATGCCCTTTACTTTACATTTCCTCTGTTCATTGACATAAATACCCTATTCTACTATTACTGCTGTCTCATCCTAAACTACTACTGTATCGATAAGCACTGTGGTGGAAAATACAGATCACGACGATATGATAATTAGCAACCCAGACCCTCCAGTTGTGAATATGAAGATAAGTGAGGAGGTCCAGCCCGCATCACTGCCAGTTGTCGGTAGCGTTCCGCACAAGAATACGGGCATTGTTCACAAACGCACGGATGAGCTCGTCGAAGGCACTGCGCTCCTGCTCCGGGACGTTGGGGTCACCGCGGGTCGCGGCCGTCGCAAGGAGGATCTCGGAGCGCGCGATCTCGATTTCGAGCTCGTGTAGTATTTGCGGCTGAAATGCAGGGGTCAGTGTCTGAGTGAGACAGGAAGGAAGGGGGACGAACGGGGGCGGCGGGGGACGCGGAGGAGGTGACCTGTGTCAGGTCGATGATGAACTCTTCGTGTGCGTAGCTCATGCGGTCTTTTCTGCGGGTGTGTGTGGGGCTGCCGAGGGGATGTGGGACTGGACAACGGTATTAAAGACCGTGAAGATTGGGCAGAGGGGGGGGGCACGCACCGGGCACCTCGACGTTGACACTGACACGCCAGTCCGCGGCGCGTTTGGGGCTGTATATGTTGAGGTCGCCGAGGCGGACCTTGCGCATGCACGCGGCGACTGTGCCTGTCTTCTCGTCGCGCGTGACGCGAATCTTGTCGCGGTCGTCGGACGGGTAGAACGAGTCGACGAGGAAGAGGTGACTGTACCCGAGCGGGCTGGCAGGGTGTGAGGGCTGCGCGGAGGCGTTCTTGAGGTTGTTAAGCAGGCTGTTGTAGTGCCGATGTTGGTTCTGTATGCGGGTGGGTTTGAGGAGGGTGCAACATAGAGAAAGGGACTTACGACGGTCATGTTAGACTCGAAGCGGCAGTCGATGCTGTCGGGCTGTAGTACTGCACACAAGGTTAGCAGGTCAAGGGTGATGAGCACTCGACGCACTGCTTTCTACGAGGACAGGGAGCGCTATCCTTTGCCCTGTCGATTTCTCTCGCAGCACCCCAATCTTTGCTTCCACCTCGACATTTCCAGGCAGGTCTCCTCGTTGGGTCGTTATCATGTGGTGAATAAAATCTGCAATTTCTTTGATGAATTCATCCAATGGCTCGACGCCGAGGATGGACAGGGAGAGGGGCGGTAGGGAATCCGACATGTGTCCGTTGGTATGTGTGAGTCGGGCGCGCTTTAACGGCGGCGGCGACGCTGATCGAGGCATTATTGATGTCGTTAAAAGTAGACACGTTATTTACTCCGCTCAAGACATGACCCTATGGCCTTGCACTCGATCTTCACACAGACTCGGAGGGGAAAGTCTTATCTATCTACGACGATTACAACTTGCCATAGCGTCTCTCCGCCTCTCGTCTTCAGGATTTACTGGACCGAAAAAGCATCGATGGCATCTCCACCAACAGCACTTGTGATCTGGGCCCAGTGGGAGTTTAAACCTGCAGCTATCGACGCCGTCTGGCACGCCATATTTAGCATTGCCAAGGCTCGTGGATGGACAGAGTCCGTCCGTGATTGGACATACGATTACGCGATGGAGATTCTGCTTGAGCCACCTTGGGACATTAGAGACATTGATGAAGAAGAACAGGCAGATGAGTATGATGACCAGTGGATTTCTTGTACACTCGCCGAAGCGCGTCTCTTTGTTCTGGGGTATGGTTATTCCGGCCTTGCGTGGGATGCACTCCTCGGTGGGTTCGGGCTCATGGAGTTTGAGGATTGGCTCATGCGTGCAGTTGCTTGATGCTGGATCGCGACTACGGCTGTTTATGCGGTGGGGAAGGGCAGAGCACGAGAGGACTGGTGCCCATCTTTGGAGAAGAATACAGGACGCGCTCGTGGACGAGCAGTGGAAAGCTGGCCCAAAGGCAGCAGCTCTAATGCAAGTGAGTCAACTGATTGAAGCCCGGTAAAGATTATCTTTGACATATTTTATACCAGCTCAAGCATGACCATCTCGCATCGAATGTGAGGGACTTGAATAGTGTCGAAGTCGCGAGCATAGTTTGGCCAGAGATGCGCCCGCATATCGAGTGTCTTTTCCCGACTCGACAGTGAGAGCGGCGGCAGTCAATCCGACATCAGTGGTATTGGTTGGACGTCACTATCAGGGTCACGCAACTCTTAGTCTCTCATAAGTAAATCATGAAATAAGTCTCATTGAATTTATCGGATAGCTATTTTCAAGCGGAAAACCCATCCTCACGAGTCAAAGGTCAAGCTAAGACCAACCTGCAACAATGTGAGTAACAAATCATGAAGCCATTAAAGGTAAACATACCTTGTGCGAGGGGCCAACGGGGGAAACCTCGTTCAGCTTCTGGGTGTCCAGAGCAAGACCAAAGGCAGCCTTCACACCGGGGCGCAGAGACTGGGTGTAACCTGATGCAACGGTAAGCACCAACGGAAACTGTATCATGTGGAGACATACCGAGAGCAATGACACCAGAGTTGTTGATCTTGGCCTTGACAAAGGCAGCACTGTCGAGGTAGCTGCAAAGCGGGTCAGGGTCGATATCAATAGAAGTTGGTTGAACTTACGCCTTGGCACCAACTTCGAGAGCGACACCACCGTGGGTGGACTTGGAGTCGTAGATGGCCTTGGCACCAGCCTCGACGTCAGCGCTGACGCGGTGGTAATAGCTCGCGCTAAAGGTCTTCAGATTGTTGAGACCGTGGACAGTAATGGCGTATTCAGGGGCGTTGTAGCCGACGGCAGCTGCGTAGCGGGTAACATTGCCCTCGGTGACGTTGTAGGCAGCCTCGGCACCGACGAGGAATCCATCACGGCCAATGACAGTGTCAGCAGTGAAAGTAGGGCCCTACAAGAAGTTGATGATCAATGTTGAGTAAATATGGAGTGAGACTTGCCTTGAAGAGGTCAAGAGCACCACGGGTGTGGAAACCAGACTGCTTGTAGATGGCGTTGAGCAGCGCAGTCTTGGTGTTCTTTTCCGGGGAAAGCGAGGTGGTAAGATCGAGCTTGAGACCCTTGGCAATCAGGTTCTCGAGCTCGACCTGGGAACGGAGGACATTGGTGGTGGTCCAAGTCTGGGTGACGGTCAGGCCGTGTTTGCGGTCGGCCCACTTGGCCTCGATGTCACCGTTGATGGCGTCGGAGCGTGAGTCGCGGCTGCCGCCGACCTTGAAAGAGACGCCGGAGGGGGTTTTGGTCTTGACCTCGAGGGAAAAGCCATGGAAGGGGTAGTCCTTGCCGAGGAGGTCGTTGGACGACTTTCCGAGATCCTGGAGAAGGGGGGTTAGTAGGGTACGGGCAATGTGGCGGGGACGACGGACCTTCCAGGAGGGGGGGACAGGCTGGGGGAGAGACATGATGGTTTGTATGAAAAAGCTTTGCCGCGTTCGATGGTTCGAAATATGAAGCACCGTGGGAACTTGCTGTTTTATGGGGCAGACCGGGTTCGACCATGGTCATAGCGTCAACCGACGCATACTCTATATTTATTATTTTGTTGTAATCAAGCTCTAGCAGTTCTGCTCATTGGCAATGGGTATTTAGTACTGCGCCTCTTGCTTTCGATTTGCCTCAACGTCTCGGAAGGTGTTCCACATGCCACAGACGTTTGTCTAACGACGACACACGTTGTCTGCAGCCGGCTCAAGTTTTGAACGAACAACGACTGGGTCCTGTACTAGCTGGCTCATATTGCATTCAAGTTGTATTCGAAATAGTTGTGAAGCTTACGACTTTCCAGTTGTCTTGACAACGTGAGGCACCACGACGCGTCGTTCTCACGCGGGTCGTGTTATTTACAGTTGTGTTGGTAGTGTTCAAGAAATCGCGGCATCAATGGGTCTCTCTCTCTGTACTATAGCCATGGACGTCCTCAAACCGCCCAGTCCACCCATCGAATCCACCGACATCTTCTCCCTCTCCGACCAAGTCCTGTCAGACAGGCTCCATTTCATTGAAGAGGTATACTTCATCCTCTGTCATCCCATCCTAAATTGATTCCGCTTCTTTCCTTCAGATCGGCTTTGGCAACTGGGGAAGCGTCTGGCTGTGCCGTCCCAAGCCCAGTACCACCTCCCCTGCATCTGACGGGCTCAATAATGTTCCAGACCAGAAACTAGCCGTTAAGCTCGTACATCGTTCAAAGACACCAACTACCGCAGCTCGTGTCCGATCACTGTCTGTTTTGTGCTATCTTTCGAGCTTAACAGGATCGCTGACAGAACGTGTACTACAGATGGAACGAGATGAAGATTGTTAGGACATTCAAATCCGATCCACACCCCTCCATCATTCCCTTTCACTCATTCATCATCACCCCCTCTTACGCGTTGATCACCATGTAAGTAGCTTCTTCTCACTCTTCGTCCTCTGCAGAGTGTATGTCGCGCCCGTTGACGCGTCGGTTCTGCTCGCGCTTGCCTACTGCCCTCTGCGCCACACAATAATTGATAAATATTATTTTGCAACAGGGCTTTCCTTCCTGCCCTCGTTCCTGTAGAAGTAGACGAGATCAAGGCCCGTGAATGGTTCCGATTCCTACTCTCTGGTGTAGAGTTCCTCCACAAGCGAGGCGTTGTTCACAACGACATCAAGTAAGCCATCTGCCGCGCCTGCTCATTGCTTACTTAACCGCGTACCCAGGCCGGCAAACATCCTTCTCTCCCACAAGAACATCCCTGTGCTCGTCGACTTTGGCTTTGCCGAAAAGTATGACCTCAAGTCAACCACTGCCTTCCATAGCAACCTGTCGTATGGGACTCCCGAGGTAAGATGTCATGTTTCGAGGTCCTGGATAGAGTCCAACGCGTAATTGTAGTATCTGTCCCCGGAGCGCGCACGAGGCTTGCCCCACGACACGCGCAAGTCGGACATCTGGTCCCTCGGCGTGACTTTTTTCGAGATCCTCATCGGGAGGACACCGTTCGAGCATTCTGATGGCGAGCAGTTCACCACTAAGGAGGACTTGGAGAAGTATTGGTCTCGGACGGTGAGCTCCTTTCTATCTATCTACGGTCGGGATGCGAGTCTAATACGCATCGTAGCTCCGCGGCAAGTGGGTCGGCGAGTGGAAGATGTCAAAGGACGTGGAGCGCATGTTGCGGCGGATGGTCGCGCCTAATGCGGACCTCCGGTGCACGGCGACGCAGGCAATAAATGACCCCTACTGGGCATACCGCAAGGACTTGACCGCGCACAGTAAGTCCCTGAATGCAATCGTTTGGCCGACACTGACACGATGCCCAGGGCGCTCCTCGAGCTACACGTCGTCGATCGTGTTCGAGAAAGATATGTCAAAGCTGATGAATGTTTCTCGGCCGTGGATGGACGACGAGCTCCCCTCGAGCCCACCAGGGCTCGAGGTTACCAAGAAGCCGTCGAAGGAGAACATCCAGCTACCCCAGCTGACCCGGGCGAGGTCACAGCCCAGGGTTGCTGCTGCTAAACGTACGTTGACCCGCCCATGATTGTCGCATCAGAGACTGAGTTGTACACTTGTTGTCTAGTGCAACCGCGCAAGCGTGCTCCACCTATGGACCTGTCACCTGTCAAGGCATCTCCACCAACCTCGCCGTTATCGTCTGCAGCAGGCAAAGAGAACATCCGGGCGTTCAACGCCGCTGCTGCCTCCGCTTCCACTGCGCGCAAACCCCTGGGCAACATTTCCGCCAGAGAGAATTTGCCACCGTCGCGGCTGGGGCCCAAGCCCCTAGCAGACTCGGGGAAAGAAACGCGGAGGGGTCGTGTTTTGGGTGATGTGACGCGGAGTAGGAACAATGAGAACGTGGATGAGAATGTAGTGAAAGAGGCGTCGGTGAAAACAAAGAAGGACCCTGTGCGGGACCGTGTGAGGGAGTGGGAGCGAGAGCGGGAGAGGATGAGGGAGATGGAGCGATTGGAGGAGCTTCAGAGGGAAAGGGATGAGAAGATTGAGGAGGAGAAAGAGAAGAAGGTGCAGAGACAGTCGAGCAAGGAAAATCGCCGTGTGAGTTTGGTGCCGACACCGGTAACGTCGCCCGTTGCGTCGTCGTTCACTACAGGTAGCGTCGCGTTTCGCATTTCTCGGTATTTCTGGATGCTGACTGTGATGTTGTAGAATCGTCGGAGGCACCCCGCCTTATCCTGTCGTTCCAGATAAAACCATGAGGTTCTACAAGTCATCGGCCGTGACTGGCAGGTCGACGCCTTTGTTGACTTTGACGGCAGACACTGAAGGCGAAGGCATATCGCGACGTAAGAGCAATGATGCGCGGGATTCATGGGAAGACGATATTCTCCTTCATAATGGTGAGCTTACCATCGAGATCCTAGAATTACACAATACTTAAAGTTCGATTTCTACTAGCCCCTGCAACCCTTCCCTCCGTGAGTCAGGCGGCTCATGATGAACGCGTCGCTGCTGACGCCAGGACGGACCGAATGACGATCTGGATGCGTAATGTCGAGAGTACGTCGTGTCGATTTCTTTCTGTTCCTCCACCAGAGCTCATCCTTATTGTGCACAGAGGTCGTCGAGGATGCCCGCCAGACCTTCGCGTCGTCATCAACGCACGAGCTAACCACCCTCCCCTCCTTGCCCGTTGCCCCGCTCTCTCGCTCCCACAGCCGTACTAACCGATCATCCCGATTACCCCGCAAGGTCCTTGCCGCAAGCCAGATTTTTGTCAACGAGAACGACCAGAGTGCCCTGGACCTCTCCAACGCCACAGGTACCTATACCATTGCCAAGGACACATCAATAGACCCTGCAGAGGGCCGCAGTCAGCTGCAACTGCCTGAGATACATACCCCATCACGGAAGCGCCGCGCCACGGTATCGATATGCTCGCCCGAGAAGGCGCCGCAGACGCCGATGGACCTCGAGGTGGAGACTGGATCGCCCTCGAAGCGCAGAGAGAAGAGCAAGTCGCATGGGAACTTGTTCCAATTACACATCGCTCCTGTCTCGCTGCTTGAGGCGGAGTTGAATAAGCGTGAGTTCGCATCCTCTGACCCGCTTCCCTTGCAACGTGCTGACATATGTATCCTAGCGGAATTACCGGCCTCTGCACATCGTCTCTCGCAGGTCCTGGACAGCAGCCTATTTATTGCATCGCCGCTCAGCCCGCGGCCCTTGTTGAGCCCGCATGAGGAAGACCTGGATATGCAGGACATATCGATCGTCCACGGCTCTGCGTCCTTCAACGACTTGACGTCGTCCCCGTTCCACGTCGAGCCCTACCCCGCGAGGAAGCCCAGCGCACTGAGCATGCAGGCGCCGGACACGCCGAGCCAGCGCCGCGTGGAGGGCGTCTACGACCGATTCCTTATGGCAACGTCGGGCGTGAAGCGCCTTGGGAAGGGGTACCAGTCGGACAACGCCGGGCCGGTGTCCAATTGCTTTCCTGTGTCG
Organism: Lyophyllum semitale; assembly: GCA_018851285.1. Taxonomy (NCBI): domain Eukaryota; kingdom Fungi; phylum Basidiomycota; class Agaricomycetes; order Agaricales; family Lyophyllaceae; genus Lyophyllum; species Lyophyllum semitale. Next base: position 7,561 of record JABCKH010000193.1, on the reverse strand, counting down.
AATCAGAGGCCGCAAGGCCACCGCGTGTTCCACTCGACGCGGAGGCCGATGCCCCCGCCAGTGTCGAGCGAGGACCAGAGGAGGACGGTCTCGGTCGATGAGCTGGGTGTGATTGGGCATTCGCCGGTAGTTGCTGACGCGGACCGGGACGGGCGGACGGTGCTGAAGGACGATGGGAATACGACTGTTGCACTTATGCGGCGTGCTATCAAGGCGATTGTGCCTGGGAAGCCAACCTCGAGGAGGTTGTCACGCGTTGCTTGATTTCCTCATGATTTCATTCGCCCTTGTTTATTTTTATCTCTTTTTATGGTTCGCCTCTTTGTTCATGCTGTCTATATACCTGGCCCGTCTCGTTGGATGTTTCTTTCTCTTTCTGTCTCCTATCTCTGTTCCTCTCTATCTCTCTAATTCTCCAACTATTCTTCGCTCTCTTCCGGTATCTACTTTTCTGGTCTTCTTTGCTTGCATTGCTGTTACTGTCGAGCCATACTGATTCCTCATCATCATTCATCTCATATCATCTCATATCTCATCGCTATATATTCTTTGCTATCGCGTTTTCCGTATTACGACCCCCGCCACGCTCCTCCTCTTCGTATGACTTATTCCCCCTCACGATTCCCGCGCGAGTCCTTGACTCCCCCGCTACGAGCTACATACATACATACGTACGAGTCGTACAAAAGTTACTACTCTTCACGCATCTTTACGCTATTTTGAAATGCATCTCTTGTAACGTCGTTATTCCTTCATGCACGTTCTGTAGTCAATGGCCACTCTATATCATGTTCATAATATGTCGTGCAAGACCCTGTGCATTGATGATATAGATTCCCTGCTGAAAGTTGCTGAAGGGGAGGAAGAAGCTTCACGCGTTACCGCTATGCAAGTCGGTCGCGTAGATCATATAGCCGTCAAACTTGAGGAGCCAAAAAGATCGGGCCTCACTGGGAATTGAACCCAGGACCTCCTCGATTACGTAATACATTATGTAATGTAAGACACCCAAACGAGGAATCATGCTACTAGACCATAAGGCCGATATAAAGGTATGAGAAGTGGATCGTTATGAGCGAATGGGGCTGCCTTCACAAATATGTAACCTGGTAGCAAGCTTCCCTCACGATAGGGTTTGATGCTACATGCGAGCCTTACTACTACTACTAGTACTGTAGACTACTTCTCGGCCTTTTCGCTCTTCTTTGCTCCAAGATCTATCGAGGGGTTTCCTTACCGAGCGTCCTTAGCTTTCATTAGTGTGAAGTAACCCGGAGTCGTCGCCGTTTGTTATTCTTGGGCTCTTTGGTATGGTTTTATATAGTCTCTTCAACAAACTATAATATTTCGACATTGGACAGCAAGAATAATGGGTGTACAAACGTATGTTAATGAGAGTGTTGTTATAATGCAATGTCGAGACGAGAAAACGATCGAAAACTTCGAAACCAGATAAAACAAATCACCAACATCCACGAGAAACTCATCGTCGACCTCCTGGAGCACCGTCTGCAGCCTGCCAAGGTATATCTCCCAGCTTTTGCCGCGTGAACCGCGCATTACCTGCGCCGAGCCTTGCTGTCTCCCCTCCGTTCTCTCCACTGCCTCCACTGCCACCGCTCCCTTTTTTTGGCCTGTCGCCGCCACTTGAACTCCTTAAAGGAGTGGCCGATGCTTCAGAAGCAGTTCTTCGCATCTTCTTCGGGGCGAGACCCAATGCGCCGTTCTTGCTGGGAGTATCTGAACCATTCGTCTTCCCAGCGGCAGGTTTCAATCCTGGCTTCAAAGTGGGGACTATTTCCCTAGCCAACTCCCTGACCAGGACAGCGCCATCTCCACCACCGCGGCTCAACCGCTCCACGACCCCAAGCAATCCATATTTCTCCACAAGCATGGCCCGATTCGGATGTACCTCGCATACAGTTCTTAGCACTCGCAGCAGGTTCAAACGTACTACAGCCTTGCTATTGTGCCCAAGACGATCGATGATACGCTTGAAAAACGCAGAGGACTTCGTCATGCTGATGGTGATGGACATAGACAGACGTGTCATCTTGAGGAAGGGGTCGAGCAGATTCTCGAACGAGTTAGCCTTCGCTGTGACGAAGCAACGAAGCAGAGCATCCACCGCCTCTGGCTTCGTGAGCTCATCTTCAACTCGAGCTGGTTCATCTTGCAACCTTCACCAGAGCGATGTCAGCGACATCTTCACACTCAGAACATGGGCTGGCTTACCAGGAGAGAATGGATTCCAGGGCGCTTACTTGAAAGTATGGGTCTTCCAGTAGCTTCAAGTACATTACAAGACCGTCATGCTGCCACAAGAAAGTGCGACAGCTCTTCCCAGCACTCGCTAGGTCGCAGAGGATGGGTAATGCAAATTGCTTGAGCGGTGAACTTGTCTCGATGACGCGTTTCAAACATGGTAGGATACCCGCTTGCGCAGCTTCTTCTTGTCGAGTCTTGTTCAGTCGGCAAAGGTTGTAACATGTTTGGAAGATGTGATTGGACATTTCCTAAGCAGAACGTCAACTTAGATTCCGGCCTGTCAATGGAGGACTTACCGTGCTATGTGGGCCTGACGACTGTTCATCGAGGATGCGAATCAAAATCTCGATAGCATTGGCATTCTGCAGGACGTCCAAAAGCGTCGCATTCATGGAAAGATGCTTCACAGCCTTTAGCATCTGTACGAGACATTCAGGCTCAAGTAGTTCACAAGCTCTCAACAGACCTAAAATACAAAATAGGTCAGTCACATGTATAGTATCTTGATAGTATCACAGAAATAAAACGAACGTCGAATAACTTTTCTTGTTCCTAAAGCATTTCGCACGTGTATATCCGACTGCGACACCTGTGAAAACACCAACAAGACCTGAATGATCTTCATCTTCATGTCAGTAGAGGATTCTCCTCGGTTTCCCATGACATTCAAAAGCGCCGCCGAAAGGGGATCTAGGAGTCCTTCACGGATGAACATCCTGCAAAAGTCGTTCTTCGTCGTTGGACTTTGAAGCTCGAAGACGCTTCCAATGCCATTCAATGCATGGACAATCAGTTCCGCTTGTTCCGTATAATCTTCATCTAAGAGATCGACCAGAACCTTCAAGCCTCGACATCTGCATAAATATCAGCTTGAGTGAACGCGAAATCAACCTTGGGAAACCCACGAGATGAACATCTGCAAAGTGAGGACGGAGGTGTGGCAAAGCAAGCGAATGAAATTTGAAGCCTCCAACCGGCATTCTGAAGGATATTTCTTGGAGGTAAACTCTGGAGAATGCATGCCATGTCAAGATCGTCATGGGTCAACAGACGTTTAACCTGGACGCACCCATCATGACCGGAATACCACTGATCATTCATGTCAGTAATCCCTAGGTTAAGTTTATCGCAGACGGACATACCCAATCAAGCAGAAGCTCTCGAGGAACCCTAAATCCGCTGTTACCAGCTGAATTGGCGCTTGAGAACACGTCGCAGACAACACATTCCTAGCTTACCTTGTTGATAATTTGCAGGAGTTTCATGACGACATCCCTTGAACACTTTCCTTCCAGCACCTCCAAAATAGCCAACATGCCATGGGACGAGACAAGTTGAATTTGCATCTCCGGAGTATCGTCTATGATGTTAAGCTATCGAGAAGTCAGCATAACGAAGGGTCGGTATAAGGAGGCACCGATTTACAAGCTGATCGCACGCCTCTCGGAGCTGGAAGTCGGGAGCTGATGGAGTGAGCTCGTCGATGAGTTGATTCACCATATTGCAAAGCCTTGCATATTTGTCTCGTTGAAGGTTCGCTTCCAGATCATCTTCTGAGAAGCCCTCGTCGATCTGACGCAGATGAGCCTTTTGAAAACAGTACAGTCGAGGAGAGGACTCACTTCTGCAAAAGGATCCTCATCGTCAGAGTTATCTCCCAGCTATGGTGTTTTCAATCAGCCCTAGTTACACACTCGTTGAGATAAACCTACCCATGACTTGTTCGATAACCGGGTATTCAGCTGCAATGTCTGCATCGGCTGCCCCGTCGCTAGGATTCAGGTTAGATATTTCCTCACAATGGCAATGGTATTTTCAGGAACGCCTACAGGATCCGTTGACCTTGCCAAAGACATCTTCATAATCCTCGTCATCATCTTCAGCATATTTTCCGAAAGTTTGGTTCTGGATTCGTCGAGCCTCAGCCCGTCCGAAGGATCCACCGCTATTAGGAGTCGCCGCTAAGGATGAAGAGCGGGAATGCGAGCCATGTGGAACAGCCGATGATGGGCCGAACGACGCTGCGGCTGGCGCCGTGATGGGGTTGAGAGCAGGACGCGATGGTTTGCGCGTTAGGCCTGGAAGGGGCGCTGAAAGAGGCCCTGGCGCCGTCGGCGCCAATCCGAAAGTCTTGATGTCGTCGGGATGGAAGAGCCCGCGGCGAACTGAGTTCTTCATCTGTTATGGATGGGTTTAGGAAGGTATTCACGGCTCAAAGACATGTTGGTGTTCACCTTGAAATCGGCCACCTTCTCCTGCAACCATACTTCGTCCTCGTCCGTTGCTAGATCTGAATAATCTTCTACGATGGGGGCTATATCCGAGGAAGGGGGTTGCGCTAGAGATACGACACTTGGTCCTGGACTTCGATTTGGCCGAATGGTCTGGGCATTGTCCTCTGCTTCATGTTTCTCTTCCTCCGTAGATGTTCGCTCCAAGGCTTAAGGATACATCAGGACCCCGACAAGCCCGCGGTGATTACCTGGATGTGACTCACCTTGCAGCTTTGTAAACGAGATCCCTTCTTCAAAGTCATCATCCCAATTATCAGTCTGTTCCTCTGGTGGTTGCAAGACAAAAGCGATTGGTTGAATCTTCTCGACGAGATTCATACCCATCGACTTGACATTAGGAGCGGAACCCGCCTTCCATCCCACAGGTTGATGAAATGCCGAGGAGCTAGAAAGCATCGAGGTGGACAAAGCGGCATCCGTGGGTTGGCGAGTGGGCGACTGGGGGCGAGGATTCAGTCGACTCGGATGCTTCGAAGGCCTCGACGGAGCTAGAAAATTTGATATGAAAAACGATGTCAACGCCTCAGTTGCTCCACGTACATTTAAGGGCTTCGTTCCATTCTTGAACCTTTAGAACCGCCTCGTCATAATTATAGTTACTCAGAGGTCTCTTGGCACCATTCTGGGCAGAGGATGCGTTCTCCGTGTTATCGCCGACAGTTTTCTTCCCATCCGACATCTGCTTCCTGGCTGAGATCATCCATGGATGCTTGAGCAACTTTTTGGCTGATATTCGAAGATTGCAGTCCTTCTGGAAGCAATGGTATAAGAAATCTTTCACGATTGGGGAGGCTCCCTCGGGTATCGGTGGGCAGTCGTCCTGGACGATTCGGAAGAGGGCGGGCATAGGATCTAGGGTATGGTAGGGTGGGTGCCCTTCCAACAGTTCGATAACAACACAGCCTACGCTCCTATATACTTCTCCGTGAGACAGCAGAATCGACAATTAACGATTCCATACCATATATCAGATGCTGTTGTTGCTCCAGATTGCTCTATGACCTCGGGAGCCACTGTATTAAACATTAGTAATATAAGCAAGGTCGTATCATTTTAGCCACGCACTCCAGTATGGGCTTCCAACAACTGCATCGTCCCTGACACCTGTTGTGGTGTTACTCGCCACTCCAAAATCAGCGAGCTTGACGGTTCCGTCCTTGTTCGTGAGAATATTGGCGCCCTTTATGTCTCTGTGTATGACTCCTTGGTCGTGGAGGTAGACCAATCCTTCGAGCACTTGGGATATATAGACTGCTACTAGATTTTCCGGGAACTTCCCAAACCGTTTAGATATATTGTGCAAGGAACCGTTCTCGCAGAACCTAAGAAACTGGTTAAGGCCTCGAGAAACAGAAAGGAATGACCGGACTAGCTGACTCTAGGATGATGTAGAGATACTCGCGTGTTTTGACGAAACCTTTGTACTTGACAATGTTCGCGTGCTATATGAATGTTAACGACCATAGGATGTCAGATATGTTAAGATTATACATACGTTCAAATTCTTGAGGAGGTCGATCTCGGACTAGTGAAACAGTCTATAAGATCGAGGCTAAGCATAGGACGGATCGCTTACCATAATCTCGCCGAGCTCAGCTTTCGGAATGTTGCTCAGCTGGATCTCCTTAACCGCCACCGTCTCGCCAGTTGCCCAGTTCAATGCGCCTATCCATATGTCCTCAGCTCCAGCACCATCACAGTATGCCGAATAACGCACGATACACCTGCCCGAACGCCCCTTTCCCAAGCGAATCACCTAGTTGCTACACACGCTCCTGCTGTCACGAACCACTCTACACCAGAGCTAAACATGCACGAACATAGTCATTGAGAGATTTGGAGCTGCTAGCTTTGGGCGCCGACGTTGAGAGAGGCCTAGAGGGCGTTGTCATGATGAACCGGAGTGGAGATTGTTGCTCGCAGCAGAATGGGCGTTGACTCCAGTTTGGAGGATTTTAAAGAGAGACAGTAAGCAAATGTGGAAGTGAGAGAACGTCGAAGATGAGGGAGAGGGCCAAAACGCGCTTTTTCAGTTCAAGTCGCGTCCGGCGCTGACCACAAGTTTGCCCATATGGGTGGCAGAGCGCTTGTGGTCATGTTTGCCACTTTCGGTTTTCTCACTCTTTCTCTCCGAGTCACATTTGAGTACTTACTACAAGTTTCAGAACACGGGCGCGTTTGCCGTGTTACGGCCTGTTACGGCTCTAGAAGTTCTTACTGCGCATGGCGTATTGAATATGTACAGTATGTACTCGGGCCTTCGGGACCACTGCGGGTTACTATCCTAATCCTAATCCTACCTCACCATGTACAACTGCATTCAACACCTTACCATCTGACAACGACACCCACGATTGTCTTCGAATAAATGGCCTTAGTCCACCTCGTACATTACTATTCGCTGGAAGGTCATACCCTCGTCTCCTGTCAAGCGATCGGCTCAGCCAACACATTCCGGGCCTGTGTCCCGCACGTTCTGTCATCTGCTAACATCCGCCTCGCTCTTGCCGGCGAAATTTAATGTGGCGCATGCCTCTCCGCAGGTGGTTAGGCGGAAGGTAGCTGATGGTTGGGGGCAGCCGCAGGTTTGCAACGCGAAAGTAGTCGCTGTTTATTTCTGCACGAGTATCATCCGCAATGCAGATTTCTTACAACTCCTCATTCATTGGAACGTGTAAGTTGGACATACTTGTGTTACATCTCATGAAGTATCCAGGGCACTGAGGAGGAGGCCTTATCCGTGTTCATGGTCACTTCCCACTCTCTCCGCTTTGGCTTGGCACGCTCCCTGTCGTTGCTGTGGGTGCCTGTGGTGGACAGTCATAATTCCCATTCCCATCCCGCGGCCGACATATTCCTGTGTGTTGCAAGTCTTTCATCCGCTCATTACTCAGACATCCACCTACGCCTTTCCGGCCGCCCATCCTAGCGCATGCCTTTCCGCGGGTAGTCAAGCGGAAGGGCTGAGAGGATCTGCAGGTTTAGCAGGAAGAAGTAGT
>JABCKH010000192.1:0-28594 GCA_018851285.1 Lyophyllum semitale | reverse complement strand
TGTGATGCTAAATATAGAAAAGATAAAAATAGAAAAGAGCGAGAAAATGAATGTGAGTATAGGGGGTTCCCCTTACAATAGGCCTTGAAGTCAAACGCGATCGAGAAACCCGCAGCGTGTCGATTGGCCAGACGAGTTACGTGGAGAGGATCTTGAAGAAGTACAACCTGAGTAACGCGAACCCAGTCGCAACACCATTGGATCCGAACGTTGTCCTTTCGAAGATGGAGACCGAGGTATTTGATGGAAAAGAAGAGAAGCTTGTTGGTGGGTATGCCAACGCCATAGGATCGTTAATGTACGCCGCTATTGGAACCAGACCAGACATAGCGTACGCAGTTCAGACGCTGAGCCAATTCACGAAGAGTCCTGCGCCGGCACACTGGACCGCGTTGAAACGCGTATTCCGTTATCTTGCCGGGACACGCGACCTTGTTTTGACTTATGGTGGTCTTCCCGAAGATTCCGAGATTTTATTCACCGGCTATTCGGATGCAGACTTTGCCGCCAACCCGGACGATCGGAAATCTATTTCTGGATATGTATTTTTATTGGGAGGCGCTGCCATCGCCTGGAGCTCGAAGAAGCAAACCACAGTCGCGCTCTCATCTACGGAAGCCGAATACTCCGCTATCACGCACGCAACGCGCCAAATCATTTGGCTCAGAAATCTATTCGACGAACTCGTACTCACGCAAATGGAGCCATCACTCTTATTCGGAGATAACCAATCAGCCATCGCGCTCACGCAAGACGCTCAGTTTCACGCACGATCTAAGCATTTCGACGTTCAGAATCACTTCGTACGCGAGAAGGTTGAGAATGGTATTATTGAAATTATCTACTGCCCTACTGATGAAATGGTTGCTGATATTTTTACTAAGGGATTGGCCAAGCCAAAGCATCAGAAGTTCACGATGGAATTGGGAATGCTTCCGGCTTGAGGGGGAGTGTTGAGAACACATGTGCAAGCCAGTCAGCTGTAGAGTAGTCAAGAATGTTCTCGCACATTCTATTACCTTCTACCTATGGAACATTGTAGAATTACCTAGATACATAGTCATGTATATAAGCAGTTGGAAATGTCTCCTAACTGTATCGTACCAATTGTACCCTAACGTACCCTAATCTATCATTCGTACTTTCAACCTTACATCCCTGTGTGATTTCGTGAGTCAATATAAGCACCTGCGCAATTATAGCCTCAATACACGCCTGACGGATAATGTCGATTGACGCGACGCGGTGATCATGTGCTATGGTTATGTTATGTAATATTTAAAACTCCGGTGTTGGATCCGACCCTAGTCCTGATGGTCGTCTAATGGACTGATGGCTAATGGACCAACACCCAGTATTCTGCACCCCTGTGACCTGGCCAATCCAACTTTCTGGGGGGCTTGCCCACCCCCACAAGCACATGTGACAATTTTGACTCACAAAAAATATGCAAAGGACTATAAGACCCAGTGCAAATACCAAGAAATAAAATGTACATTCGTATTCTCCTCTTTACTTGGATGCAGCAATTGTATCGATCGCGTAAGGGCTCGGGAGGGGCGTATAAAATGTACAAGCCCGTGCGCGCGGCAGCCGAGGTATAATAAATAATAAAGTGCAGTGCAGTGCAGTCGAGGTCGAGAACAAATCTAAGTAAGTCGTTGCGTGTACGTATATGAATATGAATATGAATATGGGTGGAACTATGCATGGAGAAGAGGCAGACGAGAAACTATTGAGTGCATGTTGAACGAACAAGAAGGGGGGGACGAGGGGGGTTGAAAAGCCCAGATGCAAGTGCAAGAACAAACTCGACGGACGAAAAGAGCCAAAGAAAGGAGCAACAAAAAACCCAGCACCCCCCCCAAAACGGAGACGAGGAGAAAAGGGATAACCACAACGCCAACACCACACCAAAAGAAAGAAAAGAAAAGAAACCCTAAAAACCGCGTGCCCTCCTACGCGCGTATCCGCCACCCATCGCCCTTCCTGCTAACTTTGCCGATCCCGCCAAAGCCCTCCCTTACAACAAGCCACATCGCTGTGCTGCACACCACGTCCTTGATCTCCTCCGCCGTGAGTGTCAGCCCCGCCCACTGCACCTGCTGTGGGCGCGTGCCAGGGTTGCCTGTAAATGGTGGGAGAGAGGGATCAGCATCGATGGAAAGAGGAAAGCAACAGATGCGAAGAGGGAAGCGAGAACATGAGGAAACGAGTTAAAAAAAGAAGCGAGAAGGGTACATAGGGCCGGGTTGACAAATCCGACCCACGCGCGCGTCATAGTCATGATCGCAGTCAAGCCAGGCTTCCCCATACCAGTTCCAATCACAAGAACTCGGCCGCCGCTATACAGGTACAGATACAGCCCCACAACAAACGAACGAAAAGCAGCAGAAGAAGAAAGAAGAAGAAAGAACTCACCAGCAGCCCTCTTCACAACCCCCATGCTCTCCACCTCCACATCCGGGAGTGGGAATGGCACCTTCAGCATCGCCACCACCTTCGGATGATGCGGCGTCGGAGACAGCGTCGCCACCTTCACTCTTAGCACCTGCGGCTGCTGCTGGGACGGGAGCACACCAAACTCGTCCTCGCCTCCGTTTCCACCTGTCGTAGTCGTACCCATACTGGCCTGCCGCGAGCGTATGGTAAATCCAGAGGAGGTCGTGCCTGCCCCGTTGCCGTTGCCGGTACGCCGCAGTTTGAGCGTGCACACCCACGGCGTTTCCGAGTCTTCGGGGTCGCTCTCCTCCCCATCCTCCTCCCCGCGGTCACGTGTAGGCGTCCCCGCGCGCTCACGCTCTCCATCCTCGCTCGCACTAATATTCGTGCTGATACTCCTCTGCGAGATGATCGACAGCCGATTCGCAACTAAATTCCTCTCCCCAACTCCTCCCTTGCCCTTCCCCCCCTCCCCCTCCTTCCCTCTCCTTCCCTCTCTCTCTCTCTCCCTCTCCCTTCCTCTCCTAGCCCTCCCCTTCCCCCCACCCCTCTTCCACTCAAACCTAACCTCAACCCCCTCCCCCGCCCCTCCATGTGAATGCACACCAGGCACATGCACTTTCCCTAACAGCCCCCCGCCGTCCCCCTCATCCACACGCCGCTTATACCACCTCCTCACAAACCACACGTACATCAGCGCCCGCGCGCCGCCCAGACTCTTCACACTCCCGATAGTGATGGGTTCAGGCACGGGCCCGCCCCCGTTGGCGGGGTAGGAGAAGGAAAGCGTGGGCTGGATGCCGAGGATAGGCGGGCGCAGGATCTTCTGCTGCTCCTCGCCAGTGCCGGCGGTCTTGGGGAAGGCAGACGACGTGGGTGTGCCCCCAAGCCCGTCCACCCCCACCCCATTCCCATTCTGCCCCAACCCGTTCTGCTGCTCCTCGTGCGACGGCACTTGTAGCAGTCCCAACCCGAGCCCAATCATACGTGGGTTTGGAGAGCTGGAGCGGCCGCGGAGTCGGCCTGCGAGGCTGTTGCCGGGGGAGGAGACGGAGTTGGAGAGGGTACGGTTGTGCCCGCGTGTGCGAGCAGAGGATGAGGGCGTGGGCGTGGCTATGTGGTCGGGGTGGAGGAGGAGCGGAGACGGGCCGTGTGGGGAGAGGCGGGCGGATGATGATGAGCCCGAGGCTCTGATGGGCGAGGCGGGCGGGGATAGCGCGGAGGAGGGGTCTTTCTTCTTGAAAAGCTTGCCGAAGAGGTTGCGCTTTGACGAGGTGGGTGCGAGAGCGGGGACGGGGTGCGGGTTTGTTGGTGTTACGGGGGTTATGAGTGTTTGTGGATTTGGGGGGTGCGCTGTGGGGAGGGAGGTGACAGAGGAGTCTGCGGTGCTGGGGTCTGGTGTACCAGGGCGGCTGTTGTTACGAACGGCAGTGGTGGTGCGCGTCGGGGGCTCGCTCCATACCTCGACGGGCTCGAGGAGTGCGAGGTCGATGAGTTCTATCCCTCGTTTCTGGAACTTGGCGATCTTGGCGTCGGTGCCGGCGTCGACGATGGTGTTGGTCATGACGTTGTGGGCTTGGAGGTTGTAGAGTGGGATGATGGTACGGCGGGCGGAGGTTGCAGACGCAGTGGAGGAGAAAGAGGCAGTAGAGCCGTAGGATGAGGTGTCGGAACGGTTGGACGGTGTGCGGCTGAGAGTGACAGAGTTGGCGGAGACGCCGCTGTCGCTTTGCTCGTCGAGGGATTGGCGGGCGTTGCGGGTAGCTGGGGGTACCAGCTGGACTTGGAGGTTCAAGGGGTGGTTTGACTTGGCGGGGGGTGGTCGTACGATAATGAACGTCTGGGCGTAGGTAGTTAGTACAAAGGCTTATAACAATGGGAAAAAAAGAGGGATACCTCGTTGGCGATCTTCGTCTTGCCCTTCTTTGCGCTGCCATCGTCATCTACGGGCTGCTGCTGGTACGCCTCCTCCTCTTCGGCGTTGTCCACAGGATCAGGCGCCGAGTGGGCGAGGTTATTGCTGCTGCTGCTAATGCTGAGGTTCAGCGAGGGCAGGAACGAGGCAATAGACGAGAGCATGGTGGTGGCCAATGGATGAATGTCGAGAAGAACTCGGTGTCGGCTTAACTCGCTTCTCGCGTGAAGCGCTGGAGATCAGTACGGATATTTGTAGACGTTTTGGGCTTGGCGTGCGCAATTACGCAGTCTCCTTGACCAGGTTAGTGTAATTCCTCGAGGAAATAGCAGCACACCTGAGAACGACGTTCGCAGGAGAAGGAATCCTTGAGAACTCCTCTTTACTACCGGTCATTTTCCGTCATCGCTTATGTCACCTCCGGCTCCTCTCCGTGGTAAACGCGTAAGTAGCCGCCTCGCGGCGCCTATTCGTTCCAACCACGTCGAGCATGCCTCCAAGTGCGAGCAAACCGTCGTTCCCCGACGCTGAACGTTGTTTTTTATATAACTTCTCTCTCGCTTTCACTGCTGCGCACTGCGCAGCGACTCGACTCGGAGGGCAAAAATGTATAATCGGCGTCATCGTGCATCTCAGATCCCCCACATTCCCTCGCCACACGTCGCCCTTCGATATCGCGTCATACGTATCAGTCAATCCTCCGGATTCCATATCCATTCCCATCTCATTTCTCTGTCGCGTGATCTTTTGAATCGTACGACCAATGCCAAGCCCATTATTTAAACCATCGATCACATATTCATCGATGTCATCGATTGTTCATCATCCGTCCCGACAATCCACTTAAAGTTACTGAGACATGGCATTTGAACTAAATATAGCCGGCGCCGGCGCTTCGAGCTCATGATATTGCCCCGGGTGTGGTAACAAAGATTGACAAACCGGTACCGTGATCAAGATAGATTCAAGTGGTGTGTTGCGCTGCTTCAGCCTCCCCTCTACCCACAAGACGATCACTAACGGGCTAGCGCGCTCATAGTACGGTTAATAATCCCTATGTCAGGGACTATTATTCCACCTGTCTCGCGGCCACAGCGCCTGATTCGAGACAGCGTCAGGAAGAGAAGCGGGAAGATGCCCTTGATACCCGTAGTACCGAGATCAAGCGCCCGGCGCCGAAAGACCAACTACCTACCTCGGGTCTTAAGCTTCTGAAATGGCGGGAGACGCACGCACGCACCACTACTTGATTCTCCTCGAAAACGGGTAGTAAACCGGAAACACGAAAGCTAACCGAGCACAACGAGGCAGACAAGACAGATCCGGGGGCCGGGGCACGCGCCACTCTCCGTCAGCCCATCTGTCATGGGGCACTCCCCAGCCCCGTCCGAGAGGCCCTTTGGCACTGGCAGCGACAATTTGAATAATATTAATGACTTCCCGACGCCGTTTCCTCCGGGTGCCTGTCCGTAGAGGCCTGCCGCTCATGCCCGGCTCCCCCCTGAGGTGTGTGGCATGTGCCCGATGGGGGTCATGTACGTCGCGTGTATGCATACGAAATCGCCCCCACTCCGATACCACCTGCGCGTAGGACATTATGCAATATGAAGTGACATGCACATAACGCGATTGGACTACAACACCTCGTGCCGATATCCCATGCTCAGCTCTACAGCAAGGTGACATACGCGGCCATTGCATTGTGGGTGAAACCGAAACAATTCCACGCTGATACGTTGCTTTCATAAATAAGTACGTCGTTGAAATCCTTATCCTAGGACGTACTGTTACCAATTTATTCCAACGAGAATCTCATACGACGACCGTGCCAGGGCCAGCGACTAGCGGCTCGCCCTCTTTCGAGCGGCGCACGTAGCTCTGGATACGCCGACTCACGATATCGTCTATTTGACTATCCAACTCCATGTCGTCCCAATCCGTGTTGGAACCAGTCTTCGATACCTCTCGGAGACTGTATATAATCCATGTCAATGAGATGATGCATCGCATGACATTTATGAGTCGTCGCACCTGTCATTCAATAGACTCATTCCACGCCTGCAATCCCGTTCCCATGCATCCTCACTAGCACGATCGGAGCTAACCAAGATGTTCTGGTATTCGACGGCTCTGGTATGGGCTTTGGACTGCGTGCCCTCTACCCCGGCCAACGTCCGAATATATCCATCGAGAAGGATGGAGAATAAAAGGTCTGATACTGAAGTTCGGAAATTAGTTGAACACCAACAGCAAGTAATGAGTAACGCGCAACATACCTTGACCCATGCCATCCAAGAAACGCGCACCGGATGATAGCTCAACCGTAAGTGGATCCATGCACTGGAACTTTTCGCCATCATACGACAAAAAGTAATAATCATGGAGATCTGAGAGCAATGCATAGATCGGGGGTTGTGGATCAGGCTCAAAGTCTATCTCGCGCCTGTGTTTTATCGCAACTTGATGTTGGGAATGAGAAATACTAGTATGACAAGAATTGAAAGGAAACTCACAAACAAGCTCCAAAAGCACTTGGGCGAAGTGATCGAGGAAATCCTTGAAGGCGCGCTTCATCTCGACAACAAGGAGTATACAGTTGTTCAGCATGTAAATTTCGTGTTCAATGGCGCCGCTTGATGCTTGTGTTTCGGGCCGATCGACGAGGCGACCAGAAAATAGTGAGCATATAGGAACGTACCACTGTGCGCAGAGTTTAGGGGTTAGCATATAAGACATTGAGCAACGTAGTACGAACTGCTTCCAGTAAGCGCAAGGTTCTTGTCTCCTCCCTATTTTGACTGAGAGGCTCTTGATAGACGTCCATCCACCGTAAGCCATTCTTCATCAATTCACGGTGGAAAGACGGTGGAAGGACGGCGATAGGAACGACTCAAGCTGGCCGAAGTTGAGGGAAGGGTCCAGACTCAAATAAGGTGTTTCCCATTTCACGGAAGAGAAATTTGGAGGTTTCCCGTCCAGCATTTTCCTGGAAATCGCCGATGCTCAATTCCGCGGCCTCCGGATTTGAAAGGTGGAGGATCGCACTTTCTTTGCCACCTTCATCGATAATCCTATGCTGTATGTCATCCGACTCTGGCTGGTAATCTTCAATTTCCTCGTCGGGCTCATATTTTCTTTTGGCCGTCGATATTGCAGGGGCAGTGGAAAAAATTATTCACATTCAATGAAGTTCAGGGCACTTGAAAAGCTGACGTTGGAGGAAATAGAATAGGAGCATCAGCCCAAATATGACCAAACCACACTGCCACACAGCATCCACTGAAGAACGGATATAGTGACGTCGCGTCGGCGGCGTGTCTGTGACGCGCGGGGTAGACGAAAGTCTTGTGTAGAAGACGACGTCGCCGTCTTATCCATCTGCTGTTGGACCGAGAACTGGACAGGCGTTGGGTGTACTTCTCGATGGTGCCGATGAGGAAAGTGGTGAGTGAGAAGATGTGTTCATCCGAGATCTGAAAAGCGCGGTGGAGAAGCCTCCATGCGAGCACGGCGTCGGGAGTAATCGGAATGTGGCAGTCTGTAAACTTGCTGTTGGCTAGGCCGATAAGCATTCTCGCGAAGATGGTCATGAGCTTGTCTTGGACTAGGTCGGACTGTTCAATCAATTTTAACCCAAATGACAATTAAGCAGAGGAACGATGAAACATACATGCCGCGACTAATGCATGATCCTTTTGGAACCATTTCACCCCAAGTCACCATGAGGTCGTCGCATGTGTGTCCGATCTGCGGTCGTCACTTGATTTCTTTGCAAGTTCATATGAGCTTAAGGAAAGGGATGAGAAATGTCAGTAGGGCAAACCCACATTGAGAAATATCCTCAATCCAGGCTTCAAAAACGATGCATCCGGCCACCAAAACACTTTTCCTTCCTCGTCAAGCCTAAGCTTTTAGAGTTCTCGATGGTGCTGACGAAGAAAGTTGTTGGGCGAGGAGATGTGTTCATCTGAGAGAAGGGCATCGTTTCAACCTGCAAATGTTGGGATTCGTATCTGAAAAGCACGGTCGCCGGAGCAAGGGAGGATGAGGGGAAGCCTCCATGCGGGAGTTTGCCTTGGCACGGCGTTGGATTGAGGGTGTTGCTGGAGAGCTTTTGGTAACTGGAGTATGGTGATCTATTGTTGGTTAGAGCCACGAGCATTTTTTTATTACGGAAGATAGTCATGAGCTTGTCTTAGACTAGGTCGGACTGTTCGATCGATTTTAAGCCAAACGACAATTAAGCAGAGAAAGATGGAACATACATGCCGCGAGTGATGCATGAATTTTTCCAAATCCACAAAAAACCATCTCTCCCCAAGTCACCATGAGGTCGTTGCAAAACTTGCTGTGTTCGAGTCGATTGCGTTCCTTGCAAGCCCCTTTCCTTCACATCCGGATTCTAACATGGCACGAGCGTAAGGAAAGGAAAAGCAACGCACATTGAGAAATATCCTCGATTCGGGCTTCAACAATGCTGCATTCGGCCTCCGAGACACCTTCCCTTCCTCCTCAAGCCCAACCTTTGGTCGTCTTCCAAGTCCGCGCCCCACCACGGAGTCCCTGCGTCGTCCCATGCGTTGCAGACTACCACCCAGCCAAGCCATGGCCAGTCTCTTCGTTGAACGCTTTGGACTCATCGAATCGTTTCCATCATCAGCCCAAGTCGTACCTCTTGAATAATCGGCTGGTGCTTGCTTCGCCCGTCAGGTCATGACCTAAGTCGCTTTCCTCTAGGTATATCAGAAGCAGGAGCGCATCCCGGGACCATATCGACGAGAACTCAGTCGTAACACTCGCATCAGTACGTGCCATCTTCTCCTGGTGTGTAGTCTCCAAGTTCTGACACGACCATTCCAGGCGCACTCAAGACGGTCAAGGAGATCCGTTCCTCAGAGGCCGCGGAGCGGAATTGACTCGCGGTCATCTATGTAAGTACAGCCTCGAGAACACTTTCCAGAGCTCATATGCTCTTAGACATGCGTGAGGTCCTCGATATGAGGGATGGCACCATCACAATTCGCGTCAGATATTGGTAACAGGGCATACCAATATCGGTGGTGGTTGCCTCTGTAAATAAGCTGACCATCAAACTTCAAATCCTGCAATTTCAGCATTCGCCCTCGACCGTCAACGACGTCGACTCGGATGTGGAGCAAACCTTGCTATCAGTTTTCTGGCCACCAACCAAGCTGCGAAGCTGCATTTCCAGGTATGTTCGGACAGTGATTACGACTGACCTATGCTGATATCTCGGTGTGGTTCGAAGCTTGAAGCTTGAGGGGTGATACTTTCATGTCCTGCGCATGCTATTCTTGCTGCGACCATCGCTAGGGCAGCATTAACATTGGCCTGCTGCCCGCGTTGTTGACGCGTGTTCGCATATGTGTGACTCGCCGAACAATCCGTTGGTCGTCCCGCAGTCTCTCGTTACTGGAGGATATCCCCTCAACTAGCTCCCGGTCTTGTACGTTCTTCGTTTCATTTTCTCTTATACGACCTAATGTAATCCTAAATGCAGCCGGAGGACGAGTTGAGGGTGATGGAGCTGTAGCTTAAAGCGTAGCTCGGCTGCGTACCAGTCTCCTTCTCGACACAGGTCCGTCTCCTCGGAACCCCACTGCATACTCCATCTCACTACGCCATCCCCTACTCAGTCCTTATCGACTTCGGCATCGTATCCGTCGACAACAGTAACCGTGTTCTGTCCCGTGCCGCCCATTGCCTCCCTCTCGTTTTATCCCTGTTTTCTTCCTTCTTCGCATGATGGTTTGTTCAACGATATCTCGATCATTGTCCCTTGCTCGGCGACCAGAATAATCAGAAACACCCTGCGATACCTGTATCCTATGCCCTACACAAGAGCTGATGACATCGTCACTGTTCCCTTATTTTACTTGTTCCTAGTATTCATCAGGTCGTCTCATCCCCTCGTGAGCAGCGATTGTGGCTTATGGATGATTTCCTGCTCCAAGGATAGATGGAAGAGTTGCCCGTATAGTACGTCCCGTGGTATCTTTTATGCTTTATGTGTCGCTAACCGAAACACAGCTGCCTGAAGACTTGTGATCTTTGATAAGTTGCAGCCAGCCCGCTCACTCGACCGTCAATGACTGGGAATGAGACGAGAGTCAGGCAATCCTATTATTTCTCCGAGTTTGAGTCCTACTGATGTCGCCGCTCACAGAACACCCGTCTCGCTTATCTTTAGGTCTCGAATACGAATATGATGTATTATCCAAGCATGAACTGACGAATTGTCAGGAATGAAATATAGTTGAGAACCAACATCAATGTTTCCTAACGATACTTCTATTAATCTTATTCTTTTTCGAGAAGCAGCCTATGCTCGAGATGGCGTCGGGAGTAAAGTCAGATTTGCAAACTCAAGAAAGGACTACACGCATCTGCTGTCCCAAAGGCAATCCGCTTCCACATCCTCCCCAGGCACTGTCGAGATCTGATGCCCAGCAGACCGAGTTGCGCTTAGTATACTAATCCATTTGAATGCACGACGAGCCGTGTGTTTCCAGGTCTACGAAGGCGCGGAGAGGCTGGTGTTGTCCACTGAATGGGGACCTGGGGTGGGCGGCGCACTGTCGTGAGGCCTAGGAAGAGGTGTAGGGCTATCTCTCAAACATCAGCTCAACAATAATCGGAGGGCGAACGAAGTCGAGTTCAAGATTGGGAAGAACGCCATGAAGGTGCCCATTTCATTCATCGGTTTCCGCTTGCTCACATTTCTCGTCCAGATATTCATTTCACAGGATTTAGGAGTTTTATCCCGGGACCACAAAAGGAAGTCCGACGGGGCGGTGGTCCGGTACCTGACGCGGCCACCACTTCTGGGCACTGGGCCTCGCCGTTTGCATGGTGATAGATAGTAGTGGAAGATGAAGAACGTGGGCCAGTATTCGGTGATATAGGCCGCGTCGACGTCAGCCCCTGTAGATGTGGTCACTGGTGTACTATGACCGTTTGCGACGAACTTGGGGTCCTGGATGCAGACGCAGACGCGGGTGCAGTTGGGTCCGGGGGGTGACGGCGCGCGCGTGGAGGTTCATCTTGTCCCATTCTCGATACCGTGGCTGCTCCAAGTCGCGGTGTTCACTGTTACAGACTGTTATGTACAGTATGTATAGTTGAGCCTTTAAAACTTTTGCTATGTTGGACTGGGCGTCCCGGAGTTTTAATTATGGCCCTGTTCGTTCCTCCTTGTTCCGGGCTCTCACAGGCTCTCACACCTCATAATCGCTGTCAAAACATACATCTGCATCCAGAAGGATACGCACATAGGCGCACATGGTCAAGTCTCCGTTCAGCTTCTGCAACATCAATGCGCCAATGACCAACGTTGGTTGCGGTCCACGTGGTTCTCAGCTTATGCCAAGCCAACAGCCAACTTATGCGCACAACGCATTGCGAGCATCTTAAAGAGCGGCCTGGTCCACGATTTTGGTTCCCCCAAGACCATCATGGCCCTCAGTGTCGCTCTCGCTAACTTCACTTCCTTGGGCTTCCAGGGTGCAGGGATACGGACTTACACCGTACGTGGACATGCACAGTTGATTCCTCGTTCTGACTATCCTGGTACAGACAGTCCCTGGTTTCTTCTTGCAGGACAACCTGACGGCGACTGGAATTCCTGCTGTGAGTTCCTCTCTCACAAAAAGGATCTGCTCACCTTACAATTAACCGAATCCGCATAGATTCCGCCCAGCTTCGGACTGCTTGACCAGTCTCCCGATCGATGGAGCAAGTTCTTTGCTCACATCAAAAGCCTCAACAAAGGCGCCGATCGGTACACGTCGTACAAGGCCTTTTTCCTCAGCCGCCACGGGCAAGGTTTCCGTGAGTCCCATTTCTTGCTTCCTCCGGTCTCTGCGGCTCAACAGGAACGTACAGATAACGTCGCGGAATCAAAATACGGCACCCCACTCTGGGATAGGTGAGCCATGCCTCCATATTTCCTCAAAATGAACCGTCACTGAAGTTCCGTGTCTACAGTTATTGGTCCAAGCTCAACACAGACGGCAATCTCACCTGGGGTCGTGAGTTATCCTTTGCAGTTGTTGAGTTAGAGAGTAGTGGTGCTAACGGGAATATGCCCATTCGTAGCCGACGCCGAGATAACACCGACTGGGGTGGTTCAAGCTGGAGCTGCGCGCCAAGCCTGGAAGACTGAACTGGCCGCTAAGATCCCCGTTCCGACCAAGTTCTACGTCAGCCCACTGTCGCGTGCCCTAAAGACGCTCGAAATTACATTCGACGGCCTTGTGTCGAAGCATTATCCTACCAAACCCCTCGTCGTGGAGGTGAGTTGTGCTTCTTACTTGTTGTCCTGCTCTTCTCACGAGGACGGGTGCTACAGAACCTCCGTGAGATAATTGGCGTGCACACCTGCGACCGCCGGAGATCCAAGACGTTCATCAAGAAGACGTATCCCTACTTCAAGATCGAGCACGGCTTCACGGAGGAGGACCAGCTCTGGCTGCCCGATGTTCGCGAAACGGACGCGCATATCGCTGGGCGTGCGAAGAAGGTTCTGGATCTGGTCTTCGAGAACGATGAAGAGGATATATGTAAGCGGATTCTTATCCAACAATTCTGCTCGACCGTCACTGACTGGTGTTTGTGCAGTCATCTCAGTGACAGGGCATGGGGGGATTATTGGTGGGTTTATGACCGCGGTAGGACGCCCAGGTTTCGGTCTGGCTACTGGAGGTGAGATGATATTAGTGTTACTATCATCGAGACTTACGATCCGTTGAATAGGGATTTTGCCGATCGTTGTGAAGTCGGTGTACAAGCCACACGAGGATTGAGCCCTGTATTCTTGGATTTCACGGATTGCATCACTACATATCTTTTTTTCAACGTCCTAAGGTCCTTGTGGGCTTAACTGCTCATGCCGTATAAATGTGGCGAATATAACCAACATCTCCTATGGACTCTCGATGTCGACAAGCGTTGGACTGACCTGTTCGGAATCGTTTGGAACGAAAGAATAGTCGGCGTTCTGAATCCCTCCGCGATGATCCATGCCTCAAACAAAGACAGTAGTGGTTTCTGGTCTGGTGGGCCATTATAGCGGATCATGGGAACTACAACATCATGTCATTTCAAACGAGGCCTCCAGTGCCTACCCTCCTTATCCGTCAGTTTTATATTCCAGATGGCGAGGCGTTCCGCCCATCTAACCCAGTTGGCCTTGCGTCCCTTCGATATTTCGTGTCTGCGCAGGGTCCACCCACACAATGAGAAAGAGCACAAAATTCTCAGTACGATAGGGCTTACTCGGTGGTAGGCCACTGACAACTGTAAACCTGCACCTCCTGCAGTGCCGGATACATTACGCCGAAGTCAACTTCACCCAAAGAGTGGAATGTTTCCTTGACTGTGTCTCTGTTATGGACCACACTAACGCAATGATTAGCCTCAGGACGTTCACGGCGGCCGAGGAGTATGTGTCGTACTCACTCTATTGCTACCGTCAAGACAATCTTGGTCAGAGTTGCGTGCGGCGCAAAGGATGGGTCCTGCGTATGAACGGGTCAATGGATGCTTTTAAAATATCGAAGTTGAGAGAAAGTGAGGACTTACACCTAAGAGATATAGAACGGAGAGAGCAGGGCAAAGAGCAAACCACTGGTCATCAGAATCTATCCTCAATGACTCTAGCTTTCCACCGTGGATTTCGAGGAACTGTTGTGTGCCCTCTGGAATTCCATCATCTGTGAATATAACGTGTCGTAATTTTGGAAGCCTTGATGTTCATAAGATCAACAAGAGAGACACAGCAAGAAATTATGGATAACCTACTTCATGTATCGAAGGAGTGCCATCAACGAACCATTGCCAGTGTATGAAAGCGTTTCCAGAGTTGCTAAGGCATCCGAAGGGACTGTTGACGGTTCGAATGCCAAAATAGCAGGGCTTTCCCAACCTAAGGATCGCAGAGAAGAAAAGGCGTAGAACGGGGCGGGCGAAATGGAGGTCCCCTGGCCGCCGATGTCTAGACCATCAAGCGTCAGGAGAGAACTGCCGGCTACGCGTGCCAAGGTCTCAAGTCCACGGAAGTCTAGCACAGGTACCTCGAACCATCGCCAACGACCCACTGCGACGCTTAGTCTCCTGAGACCGGAAGAATGTGAAAGGATTTGACGGAGGTAATCTGCTACTGGAGCGCTTTTGGCACGTGGCCCAGTAGGGCCTGGGTAGATAACGAGGGAGCGGATGTGGGCTCCGATGGATGGATCTTCCGCGATGTACCCCGCCAGCTGTTTAAAATGCTTCAATTCCTGATACGGCGAGAGAAGTGAATATTCGTAGAAGTGCTGGAGTGCGAGTTTCTAGAAATAGAAGATGTTGTTGGCATCGAAAGAAAAGAGGGACAGATATGAAGGCGCATACATAGAAAAGTTTGGATACCAATAGGATGTTACGTCGCACAATTTTATTGATATGTTCTATGCCGACGTCCACATTCTTTCGAACTCTTAAGAGTTGAGAGCCTTTCGACATTTTGACAAATTCATGCTGGTCCACGATCAAGCTGAAGTAGATAATGCGGCTAATTATCTTTTCTTTGATCGAATCCGGGATTGATCGCAAGGCGACAAAGGACAGATCGAAATTCGGCAAACTAGAGCTCGGTAAGTTTATTAGTTGACTGGAAAGTGCGGCACTAATTAATTGGGAAGGAAGTGCGTTAGAATGGGCGGAAGAGGACATCAACCGCGCACAAGGAGCAGCGAAACTCACTCATGCTTGTCCTCCTGGTACTCGAAGCGCACGAGCTTGCTCAAAGATGGGTCATCTTGCAACTCGCGTTCGAAGTGTTTGGTTCGCCGCGCCGAATAGTCTACAAGTTTTGATAAAACCTCGGGCCAGGGTACAACACGGACAGCCTGCAGCGACGAGTTTTTGATCAAAGGTCGTAAAGCATCCAATGAGGTCAATGGCTGCTTTAAAACAAGAATCTTCAAATTTGGGGCATCATCCAATGCCTGGCATATCTTGAGGTCGGTGTCACGAGGATTGATGATCTGCCGGTCGGAATATGGCAGGTCAAGCATCTCCTGTATTTGTTGGTCCAGAAATGAAATAACGAGATGGTATTGATCAAAACATACCACGTTTTTCCATGTCTTAATCCCCGTAACCAGAGCATTGACAAGCTGACGAAGGGGCGCATTATCCCTTCCACTACCGCTCCCGTTGCTTAAGATCACACGCCGCGGATCCAGCTTGGGCAAACCGCGACATAGACCAGAGACATTATCGGACGACCGAATGTCAAGCGTCAAGCACAGGTCCATGATATTCGGTGAGCATTGGATGATCTGGTACATCGCAGGACCAAAACCCCCTTCAATACGGAGTTTCCGAACAAAGGTGCCTAATAGTTTGTTTCCTCGCAGAGTGCGCGAGAGGGCCTGTGCTTGGGCTGTAGAGCGAAGTACCACGACATTGTAGAGGAGAGGAGTAGAGACACGCAGCCAATTCTTGCAGACGATCAGGAGGGCAGAGGTTGATTCTGAGAATCCGAAAAATGGGGAAGTTGGGGATGTATCACAGAAAACCTCATCTGGTACCTTGAGGACGGGCTCGAGAATCTCTTTGAGTATCTCATCAGGAAGACATCCTGACATAGTGAAAGTGCAGAGCCGGGAGGGGCGCACTGGACAGCACTGGACCCTGCACTTGAAAGGCACAGAACACGTCGGTCACAGTTTGTGTCAGGCACACGTGGTTGAAGCGTCACGCGCACGCGTCATGTCTCTGTTAACCCTCCGTCTTTTCATGATCATCATTCAGTCCAGTAGCCTGCAGTGCTGTAATTATAACGGGTCATGGACGAACTATCCTAGCCTCAGGAGGACGTCCTACCTTGCCTATTAAAGGTGACCATCGCGAAGTTCTTGATAGAATCGAGCTCATCGCATGATTCGCATCAATCCGAACTGAAAATTGAACGAAGCAACGGCTTCCTTTACGATCCCCATAAGCTATATTTCTAAAATACAGAGATGCTGATTCACTAGTACCCAGGCCGTGTCGGCAGCCGCCAGTGTAGGGCCCTGGCCCTTCACCTCGACAACTGTGAGTGGGGGCGTATGCTGCCAGACACCTGGACGAAGGTCCTCGAAGGTGACATTGGTAAAGTACCTTGTCAGCGAGTGGTTGTATCGCGATCCGCTGTCCCAGGAGAACGGGATGTTGCACAGTCGAAGACTCGCGAGCGATCTGACCTCGCTCAAAGTTTCGAAGAACTCGTGGAGATCTATGTGCGTTTTGGGTGTTGGTGTGGAGTATGAGATGCCGACATCCAGAACTGTAGACCCTCGGCAGATTTGTTCGAGCCACTCCGCATGAAAGCGGTTCCAAACACGAGAAAAGGTCCGTCCATCAATGGACAGCTTTTGGAGCTGAGGGATGTGTAAGGGAAGGTATTCTTTTGAATCAGTCGATGGGGTAGTGCTATGTTCGCCATCGTCGACGTTGCAGCTGAGAACAAGGCCGTCAAGATGCAATGCTGCGCCATGAAAATCATGGAAGAGACGAGGAAGAGACGAGCTTTGAAGGAAGTGGAAGGATAGAAACTTCATTCTGTGGAAATGGGGTGCCAGCAAAGCGATGAGTTCCCATGCATATGCGTACTCCTGTGGATCGTGGAGATAGCTTTCTCGGGAAAAGTCGTCTTCTCTTCTCGTCACATATAAACCGATGAGGAGGTTGCGGGACCATTCGAGGTACAAGCGAACGTCGGATATCGGTGTCTCGTCCTTGCCAACAAATATGACAAGACGTGTCCAGAATATTGGGATGGTCGACATGATGTCCCGCCAAAAGGTGCAGACGGAGCTGAGTGCAGACGGAAAGATTCTGGCCGAATGGACGTCGAATTTTTTCCAAAATATCGCGCTATTGTCGCCATCATAGAGCATCTCATCCGGGAGGCCGTTGCCGCCCATTGACTGTACGCTGGTGATCGATTTTTCAACATCTTTTTGAAGATCATCAAGAGGACTTCCACGGGAAGTGAATGGACCGTTTTAACATGAGAATCGTGGGTTATGGATGAAGCCTGACGGAAAGAAATCCGTGGTTAGTAAACAAACATCTTGACTTCGCAAACGAACAAGCACTCGTCTAAGTTGGGAAGGGACTGAAAGTAGCCGTCCTCCGCAACTTTCTGTCAATCTCGAAAGAAAAAAATGACCGTAGGATTCCAGGGCGTGGAGAGGAAAGGAGGGATAACGAGTCGTTGACGATCCAGTCACAGAATTCCTTGAAACTCCGAGCTCACGTTTTTACTAAGAAGCCCGTTCTGCGGCTTCCTGTTGGGATCCGTCCAGAAATCGTAGGGTGTAGGGTAAGGGGAGGTAATATTACACGGCACGGCGCCATAGAATATTAATTTATTGCCTAAGCATAGTGTATCTCGAAACAATGTGTCACTTAGGATCGTAACATCATTTCAACCGAGGTCTCCAGTGCCTGCCCTCCTGGTCCGTTAATTTTATGTTTTGTTTCGCGAGGCGCTCAGACCATTTCACCCAATTGGATTTCGCACCTTTAGCTATATCACGTCTGTGAATGATCCCTATACATTGAACAATAATCATAAACGAGAAGCACAAAAACTCACTCTGTGGTGGGCCAATCGCAGCTGTAAACCTGGAGTTCCTGTAGTAACGGGTATAGTCTGCGGAACTCTACATCATCGAGATATGCAAAGTCTGCCTTGAGTCGGTCGTTATACCCGCTAACCAGCGTAGTCATTCTTAGTATATGCCGAACGAGGGAGTGCTGTGAGTGGACACTCACTTCATCACTGCGGCCAGGACAATTTTTTTCAGATTTGCATGCGGTTCGAAGGATGGGATCTATAGTTAGCATGTCTGTCAATGCCCTAGAGGTGAAGAGGAATGGCGACCTACGCCTGAAAACCACAAAATGTCAAGAGCGGGGCAAAGGGCATACCAAGCCGCTCCGTTATATACTTTCAGTGTTTCCAGCTTTGCACCATGTGTTCCGAGAAAAGTGGATGCGCCCGCCATACGGATAGGGTCCAATAATGTAAGGTGTCGTAGTGCAGGAAGCCTTGACATTCCGCGATGGTCAATACAAGAAACACTAAGCACGAGGCACCACTCACTTCATATACCCAAGAAGGACCATGAATGAGCTGTCGCAAGAAGCGTACGAGAGCCTTTCGAGAGTTGCGAAAGCACTCGGAGGAACCTCTGCCTGTTTGAAGCTCAGGCACACAGGGCTGTCCCACGTAAGGCACCTAAGAGAAGTGAAAGCGTAAAGCGGCGAAGCCAGTACTGAGGATGGAAGCCCGCCAATCTGCAAGCCGTCAAGTATCGAAAGTGAGCTGCCAGCTACGAGCGCCAGGGTTTGCAGGTCGTCAAAGGATAATACTGGTGGATTGTACCCCAAGGATTTGGTCCAGCTGCTTAGCCTTTGAAGATTGGATAAGTGCGGGATGATTCTAACCAAGTGGCTGGATACGATGGAATCATTGAGGTTGTAAGTAGGGCCAAGAACCACGGAACGTATCTGGGCCCCGAGGGATGGATCTCCCTCAAGATGACCTGCAAGCCGTTTAGTGTGGGAGCTTGTCTCCAATATCGCATATCTGGACAAGTGATGTACTGCGAGTTTCTAGAAACAACATGATGAGATATGGTCAATGGTTTGATAGAAGAACAAGGAAAGGAAAGCACACATGGAAAAGTTTGGACACCAAAAGAATATTTCTCCGCACAACTTTGTTTGTATGTTCCTCGTGCAGGCTCACGTCATTGCACCGAAGAGTTGCGTGCCTCGAAATTTGGCAGCTTTCATGTGTGTCGATGAGTAGACTGTAGTAGATGATGAGGCTGAATATCTTCTCCTTGATTGCATCTGGAGTCGATTGCAAGGCAATAAATGATGGGTCAAAGGTCAGCGGAAGCGGTGTCGGTAGGCCAATTGAGTTGGAAGACAAGGCCCTAAGAATACCAGGAAGCGGTAGATTGTCAGGATTATTGAGATAAGACCATCACAGGAACAGCTGCCTTGGAGACAAACATGCAAACTCACTCAATTTCTGACTTGGAGCCCTCAAAACGCACAAGCTTCCCCAACAATGCATCCTTGCGCAAGAAAGCCTCCAACTTTTTAACTCCCTCTTCCACGATGCGGATCAACCACTCCAAATCATCATCATCATCATCATCAGACATGAGCGGGAGCACAATACGAATACGCTCCAAAGCCGGATTCTTCGCCAGGGATCGTAGACGATTTATAAAATATTGTGGATAGCGCAAGATTATAATCTTCAGATTTGGGGCCTCGATCAAGGCCTGACATATCTTCATGTCTCTTTCACTTCGAGTCGATATATCATCGTCAGAAAATGGAAGATTGATGGTGTGCTGTGCTTGTCAGTTCATGGATGTGGTAAGGGATAAAAGTTTTGCAACATACCATGTTTTTCCATCTTTTAAGGCACACAGCGAGAGTCTCGCACAGCTGCCGAAGGGGCGCATTGTTTGCTGCAACCCGACCCGTCTGGTCGCACAAGATCACATGGCGTGGATCCATTTTGGGCAGACCACGACACAAGCCAGAGACGTTGTCGGAGGACCATATGTTCAACGTCAACCAGAGGTCTGTGATGTTCGGTGACAATTCAATGATCTTGCCCATCGCTGCACCAAAGCCGCCTTCGACGCGTAGTTTCCGGACAAACGTGCCTAACAGGTTGTTTCCTCGCAAAGCGCGTTCGAGCGCCTGTGCTTGGGCTTTAGAGCGTAGTACCACGACATTGTAAAGAAGAGGGGTGGAGACACGAAGCCAGCTCTTGCAAACAACGAGGAGGGCAGACGTAGATTCCGAATATCTGAAGAACGGGGAAGTCTCTGAAGTATCTCGGAAGGCCTCATCAGAGACCTTAAGAACGGGGGAGAGGATCTCCTTAAGTATCTCATCGGGAAGATGTCCAGACTCCATGCGTAACGTTTAGCCTAAGTGGTACGCTGTTTGGATGCCACTAATCGTGAACTTCAGACTCCGACTCAGTCCACCACTGTCCACCACCGCAACACCACCCAGTATGATATCCTCCTCCTCCACCGGGACCGTGATCATGGATCAATATCGAGATCAGGATACGGAACTCATAGAATGTCGTACTTTGAATCACGGCCACTAATCGATCGATGCGGATGCTTGTTGTCAATGAAGCATGCGCATGGACGAACTCTTCAACGACACTGGCAGAGAGCAACACTGCGACCGTGGCATCTGGTTCCCTTCACTATTCCCACCCTCCAGAATGATTCCCCCCCTCTTGATGATGCACTTTAATCTAGTACTAGATTCTGCAAATCGCTGAGATTGTTATTTTGTAGCTTAAACATAGAATTAATATTATAGAATCGAAAACACTTGGAGGAGGAATATCATTTTAACCGAGGCCGTCAAGGCCTACCCTGCCAATCTGTTATTTTTATATTCCATCTCGCGAGGCGTTCAGACCACTTGACCCAGTTGGATTTGGCACCCTGAGATATATCATGCCTATATGACATCAACATACATTGAGCAAAGACCTTGAACGAGAACCGCAACCGAACTCACTCCGTGGTGGGCCACTCGCAGCTGTAAACCTGCACTTCCTCTAGTAATGGGTATAGTTGACGGAAATCCAGGTCTTCCAGGTATTTGAACCTCGCCCTGAATCGGCTGCTGTGTGACCTAAGAATGGTTGATCTTAATATGCTCAGCAACGGAATATTGCGAGTGAACTCACTTCACCACGTTCGTCAGGATGATCTTGGTAAGGTTTGCATGTGGTTCGAAGGACGGGATCTATCCATGACATGCTTATTCCAGGCTATTAGAAGGTGGAGGAGAATGGAAACTCACGCCTGAGAAAGACAAGACAGAAAGCGCGGGGCAAAGCGCAAACCACTCCGAGCCGGCATCTACCTTCAGCGTTTCCAGTTTAGCGCCATGCGTTTCGAGAAATTCATATGCCCCAGAAATTCGGGCTGGGTCCAAGAATGTAACATGTCGTAGTGAAGGAAGGCTTGGGGTCCTGTCAACAAGATACACATCATTAAAACAGGATGTAGCTCTCACTTCATACATCCGAGAAGGGTCATGAACGAGTCGTCCCTAGAAGCGTATGAAAGCGTTTCGAGAGTCGCCAAGGCATCTGGAGGAACTTCTGTCTGTTCGAACTCCCAAGACACAGAGCTGTCCCATGTAAAGCACCGAAGAGAAGTGAAAGCGTACAGTGATGAGGCAGATGCTGAAGACCTACGCCGGCCAATCTGCACACCGTCCAGGACCGATAGTGAGTTGCCAGCTATGCGCGCCAGTGTTTCCAGTTCTTGAAAGAGTAAATTTGGCGGGTTGACAGTATGTACCCGCGATGACGCCGCTGGTTTGGTCCAGGTAGTCAGCCTCTGGAGACTAGATATATGCGGAATAATTCTAGTGAATTGACTTGTTGCCTCGGCACCACTGAGGGTATCGGTAGCTGGATCAATGACCAAAGAGCGTATTTCAGCTCCGAGGGATGGATCTTCCTCAAGATGGACCACGAGCTGTTGGAATTTTTGCCTTGTGTCTATAATCAGATATCTGGACAGGTGATGGAGCGCGATTTTCTAGGTATGTCATGAGACATCGTTTGATACGAGAATAAGACAAGGAAAAGGAGAAATAGGAGGGACATACGCGGAAAAGTCTAGATACCAACAAAATGCTTCGTCGCGTAACTTTATTTGTATGTTCCGCATGCAGGCTCATGTCATTGCGCCGCTGGACGAGGTGCCTCGGAAGTTGGGCTACTTCATGTGTGTCCATAACTAGGCTGAAGTAGATGATGAGGCTGAATATCTTCTCTTTGACGGCAGCAAACGATGGGCTGAAGGTTGGTGGACGATAGCTCGGCAGGACAGTCGTATCAGATGGCGAGGTCCTGAAACATACGGAAAAGACATCATGGATACAAGTGGCGGGACAACATGCACAAGGACCACCCTTGCAGAGAACAAAACTCACTCAAACGAAGACTCTAAGCCCTCGAAACAAACTAGCTCCCTCAATAACGCGTCCTCGCGCAACACATTCACAAACTCCCTGGCTCTCACCGTCATTCCGCGGATCAACCACGCTTCAGCTGCAGGCTGGAACACGATACGAATACACTGCAACAACGGGCTTCTTGCCACTGTTCTTAGAGCAGCGAGTGAGAACTGTGGATACCTCAAAATGATGGTCTTCAAATTTGGGGCCTCTTGTAATGCCTTGCATATCTCGCGGTCTCTATCACATCCGTACAAAATAATTTGCTCGTTATAGGGAAGGCTAAGAGTCTCCTGTAGTTGTATCATTATATATGGCTCGATAGAATATACTTGCCGAAACGTACCAGGTTTTTCCATGTTTGGCCATCTACAAAATAGCCAGTCCCATGCATCGCCAGTTATCTGTCACGTGGCAGGTATTCACCAGATATGGCGGCACCTAGCAGATATGAGCATGGATGGGACAGCCTGCAAGGTACACAACATGTAAGGGTCTGCAGTTCAGGTAGCAGTATGTAATTATGTACTGGCCAGATAGCTCACATGTATAGGTATGGCGGGACGGCAACTATCAATGCATGGCATAGAATAGAAGACAACCTTGCTACATATCATCGAAATGGCTACAACTCAGCGTTCCCGGGATCAATAGCTTCATCAGCCTCATCTCCATTAGCCAAACTAGATACGTGGCCCATCTTCCCCACCGTCCACGATGTGACTTGGAGCTGGTGGGCGGTGTATGGCATGAAGGCTACAACGTCAAAGGGCTCGAGCTCCACGTTCAGTTACCTCTTGTCCTCAAGCCAGTGCTCAGGGATGTCCTTGTCGGTGTGGACGCCAAAGAAGATCGGATCGCGATGCATGGCATAGACAGGTACGTGAACTGACGTTCTCGGTGGCACAAATGGGCCGAAGATATTGGCATCGGCAGGCCCTGTAGTGTGAGGTGCTCCTGACCAGTTCGAGTAAGTATAACATAGTGATCAAAGTACCAAAAGGACCCAGAGGCATCCTGGAGGTGGTGAGCGCAATCAGCGTTGACGGCGACATACCGGAGTAGTGTGATGACAGTATGCACCCTGGTATCTGTGGCTGCAACGACAATCAATGAAGTATCCGCTGCGGCCGCATCAGTGGCCAGGGTCCAGGGAGGGACTACTTGCGTTCATCTCGCAATTGTCAGTCAACTTCGAGAGAACAAAAGGAAGTGACGAGTGCCAAGGATGTCCCTCCGTCTCGTGGTCGTTTTCTGAATTTCTTCGACCTTGGCTTGCATGAACTGTGTTCGACTGATTAGATACTTGAGGTAAAAAGCTCACGAGACGTACGTAGCGCTTGAAAAAATGGTATCGGCCCACTTTTGGGAACCTGAACACCAACGGAATGAACTTCTGAAGGATTGCATCATGTCGCCAGTGACGGCTTTCATCTACGCCTATCCTGCTGTCAGCCATCAGGTTTGGCGATCGCGGAACAATATGTGAAGAATAATCACCTGTCGTCTATGAGAACGAACCTTCCTGTCTGTGTCTGTTATCAAGTATCAGTGTTCGATGGAGTGATGATTAGAAATGCTGCGATCATGTGTACATTTCAAGCTGAGTGACAAGTCCCAGAGTCACGGCGAGGAACGAGATTAGTTAGGGGCCACAGGAATGAGAGAGTCTCCATAATCATTCTCAGGATTGTAATAACCCGCGGTGCAGAACCTCTGTCACGCAGGCAAGACGAACCTGTTCAAGTTGTTCGCCAAGGGATGACATCATTAGTCACGTGCTCTTAATTGTGGCCGTTGATCGACTCGGACAATGGGCCGTGCTGACCTTTGTCCTGAACCACCATGGCTTTGCCCGTCATTGATTCATTTCTCAATCCCTGCCGTCAACGCTAGCCTGTCTACTTCTCTATTTCACGCAAGACTCATCGGGACCTCTGAGGCAGTAACCGTATCCGCATCTTGATCGTCCCAGCGTCGGCTGTGAGTGGATGGTCATCAAGTTGTGTCAGTTTCGCGCGCTGGTAGGTGATTATATGCGCCTTTTCTCTTTGCTAATGGCCGAGAACTTCTCCATAGCTGAAAAATGTGACGACCTCCGCGCGGACGGAGGATTGATCATTCTCGGATGCCCTGCTCGAGGAAATGCAAAGCCCTGTGAACATAGCTATCGCAAAGCAGGGGCTAAACATAGCATATATGCGGATCAGCATCCATTCGTAAGTCCTTTTTTTCATGGTATCTCAACGTGACCCTCTTAAATATCCGTCAATTCATTCCCTTTAAGCAGACTCTCTCAAAGACGTGGAAGGCGAACCGTGAAATGCCCAGGGACGCCACCGAGAGCAGCGATGATGATATGGCCGAGGAGTATTAGAATTTGGCAGTGTAGGGATTGGGTGGATGATGTCGGATGTAAGCTTCATTCTTATCGCAGTGATATCCTTATGATCTCTAAGGTAGCAGGTGTTTCAAGATCTCGGAAGGTCGATTTAGGTTTTGATCTCAATTGAGGGTGCGCATTAGGTTCAGCGGAAGATTTCGAGGCCTGACCTTCATCCGACCCACCAAAACCAATATTATTATCAACCTTCTTCCCGCCCGCGCTAATCAGCCTACGCTCACCATTTCGACATCCATCTAGCCCACGCACCGTGGTAGTAGTACTACAGGTTACGAGCTCCCGCGCCGCACAGGCAAGGTCAGCATACCCGAGCGCCCGCTCCTCGGCCTGCGCAGCTACTGGGTATCCTCACTCGTTTGTCTCTTTAGATGCTTTCTTCCCTTTTCCTCCCCTTCCCATCTACACCCCTCACCCCCTTTCGAACCTGGAAACTGACATGCCACCTTACCGACAGACATCTCCTCTCCGCACTTTCGCTGGACGTGAAGCGCGTCACCACCGTCGACGGTTTCCCGGGCATCGTGTGCTCGCCGCCGATCGACTCAGAGGACACCGGCACCGGCACCGGGGGCTCGATGAGCATCAACGGTAACAATGTGCCGCGGAAGAAGAATGCGGGCGAGGTTGAGGACCCGACCCTTGATTCGGATAAAGTGCCGTTTGTTCCCCTTCCCCTCCCAGGCTGACGGACTGATCCTGATGCTGCGACGCAGACCCGATGTTCACGACTAAGCGTGTATTCGAGACGGAGCAGCAGAGCAACGTGGGCACGCTGACGCATGCGTCGGTGCGGTGCACGCTCGCAGACATCGCGCCCGAGCAGTCACAAGCTCGATTGTGCCATGAAGAGGTCAGATTTTGTTCATCTAGTCGCCCCTTCGTGTTTTCTGATGTCTTTCCTCAGTTCTTTTTTGTTTCGTAATCTTGCCATACCGCTTTGAATTGGACTGTTCTCATGGATTGCTCGGCTCTCAATTCGCGTTCGTTTGGACTGCCCCATTTCGTTCAGAAGTATGTTCGCAGTAGATAGACAGTAATTACATTGACTTTATTATCTATTTACATGCGAGATATGACAACTCAAAGTGCATAGAAAAATATGATAAGGTATGCATACCTGGCCGTGTATGGCATAATACCTGGCCATACATGGGATACTTGGCCTGTGAGTAGATCTGCACGAGACGTGCCATATCTGGCGGTACCTGGCCAACGCGCAGCTATGTGAAGGAACAGTTCCATTTATGGCCATCTATAGCGCGGCACCTAGCAGGTACGTCAGGTAGCCTCAGGTACCTCAAAAATGTTCAGATATTAACCATATGTTGCACCGACTATTTTGTAGATGGCCTTTGATGCACGTAGGTAGAGTCTCGGCGAGCTGACGAGTGGGTGCATTGTCCTTTATGCTCATCCAGTTGTAGAAGATCACATGCCGTGGGTCCATTTTGAGCAGACCACGACACAGGCCAGAAACATGGTCGGATGACCATACGTTGAACGTCAACCAGAGGTCTGTGATATTCGGTGACAATTCAATGATTTTGCCCATCGCTGCACCAAAGCCGCCTTCGACACGTAGTTTCCGGACAAACGTTCCTAACAGGTTGTTTCCTCGCAAAGCACGTTCGAGCGCCTGTGCTTGGGCTTTAGAGCGTAGTACCACGACATTGTAAAGAAGAGGGGTAGAGACACGAAGCCAGCTCTTGCAAACCACGAGGAGGGCAGACGTGGACTCCGAGTACCTGAGGAATGGGGAAGTGTCTGATGTGTCTCGAAAGGTCTCATCGGATACCTTAAGAACGGGGGAGAGGATCTCCTTGAGTATTTCATCGGGAAGAGACATGGCCGCAGATTGTTGAGCACGGGTCTCACGTGGTCGACGCGTCTATGGAACTTCGGACTCCGACTCGGACGCGTCTATTTCTGACAAGACCTCTTATCGACGGTACCGTGTTTTTCAAGTTGCGCGCTGATCCCACCCCCTCTGGTCTGTTGGTATGTGTTTTTTTCGAATGCGGATTTCCTTGGAATCTTCTTATCTTAAACTTTTAGTCAACTTTGAGTTAGATTTGAGGTGGATGCATGTTTTGGACTGCTCGTCAGTTCGATGCAGGAGAATGAACCTTTAACAAGGACTCTCTATGTTTATGCTACTATAAAGCTTACATATGACCTGTTTTTACCACTATGTAGATGTCACTGAGGCCAACTCCTCGATCCTTAAGCCCTTGAATAGCTCTCGAGTAGTTGACGGGGAATCTGGGGCGGTACACGGTCCTCCATAGGGTCCGCGACGCTGACAAACTACAGCTAATCCAGGATCACGATTTGAAAGGGCTAGTTAGTTGATGCGCGAGATCCTTGGACGGCTGAACGAAGGGGCTTTCGGACATTCCTTGCTGTATAGTGACAGGGCCTGGTTTGCAGCTTTGCGAGACGCCCGAAAAGAATAGGAGGCCTACATCAATCGAGGTGACGCTCATCGGAATCCTTTTCAGTGTAAATGACGGATACGATCATACATAGCGTTGTCATTCGTAGATTACTGACCACCTCTTTGAGCCTATCATGAAGAAGCATAGAAGGGAGATCGTTAATGCTTTCTTTATGGATCGCCCCGTGCAATCGTCTCTCACTAGTACTGAACATGGTAGGATTATCAGCCAAATGAGCATCCTTCTTCAATATCTAGCGAGGGAAAGTCTTGTTACAACGTACACACACAAAGCGGTGAAAGCACAGACAAAATACATGCGAATGGGGTATACCAGAAGCGTCGAACTGACGCTCAAAGCCGCCTTCCAGGACAGACACGCATGATTCGAAGCAACAATGATTGAAAAAGAATGCGTGAGTGACATCTTTCAAACGGAGAGTGCTGAAGGGCCTTACAGATATATCCTCAACTGTCAGGAACTCGGCGCGCAGCCTTTACGGCGTCCCGCGCAGCAAGAGCAGCTTCAGGCAGAAGCTTCTGCTTAACCAAGTCGTCAATTAGTTCGGTGGTCCACTCTTGGCATCGCCTCACGCCAGGAATGTCCTTCGCCCAGCCGGCCAAAACTTGTTTGACCGTGCCTGTTGGCCTCAAATGCTCTGGGGCAAGACCTGGAGCGGGAAGGCGGTTGGCGCGATCTTCGAACTTGTCGGCCTTGTTCAGTATCTGGGTGTTCTGTTGTGAGATGGAATTGGGATCGGTAATATCTGCGTCAATGATATTGGAGGCGTCAGTTTCGCCCAGGCAGTGGATGGAGAACCCAGGCTCCATGTTCCAGTAATGTTTAACCTCGTGCTTGAAGCCCATTAGAGGCGCTCCAGTAACATGGATTACCTTGCCCTTTGACTGAACCACAAAATGAAGTGAGGGGAAAAGGCGAAAAGATTGAAAACGGCATACCTCGTTGAATGTGTAGGGGGAAATAAAGCCCCCAATGACAAGGGGGTGCCGGATTTAAACTCCGACACCCGGGGTTGGTTAGTTAGTCCAGTCGGCGAGGCCGAAAAAAAAATATGGAGGTCACTAAAATTGAACCTTCTCAAGCGTTTCAAAGGTCAAATTTCCCAAAGATATATTCCCTGACATTTGCAATGTCACCACATAAGGCAGGCTGCGAAAAAAATTCATTATTTAGAAAGAAAATGCCATTATACTGACTATAATAACATCCAATCTACTTGAAATGGAAACTACAAAAGGCGGGAACAGTGACAGGCAACGCTGCCTGAGTCGTGGT
>JABCKH010000191.1:0-28727 GCA_018851285.1 Lyophyllum semitale | reverse complement strand
TGGTGGGAAGGTTCAAAAAAATTTCTGTCGGAGTTTGAACGACTTGTGAACATTTCAACGGGATGCAGGTGATGAGTATCGAAGGTAGAGCTATGAAGTCAATATTCTAACCTGGCTGTATGAGTCCGTGGCTGAACGGTAGTGCTAGCAAGGGCGAGGCTTAAATTAATGTCGTTGTCTGCTCGGGGGTTCGATCCTTTGATGAGCCTATATTTTGCCGGCTTCTCGAGTTTACTCATCCAAAGTCAAAAGCATTCGAAGATGACTGCGGATGTCAAAAGTCATCACGATAAATACTAAGACCGTGAAATAAAGCAAAAGCCACAAAAGTGCGAAGTAAAAGACCACGATGACTCATAAGCTGAAGACGAAGACATGAAAAAAAGAGAAAGTGATCAAAGCCCAAGCAGAAGACTGTGTCATTTTCCTGATGGCGTCGATGAGGAGGGATGTATCCTGGGGACATTCTGCTGGAGTTGTCGGTTCGATCTTAGAAGATGTTATCGATCTTCCTCGTGAGATGTGCTTAAGAATCTAGCACTAGACGCCCAGTACCAATAAGGTATATAAAGCGCGCTAATGTCCGTAAATGATTGCACGGCTGTGCGAGTAAAGGGCGATCGTGATAGGGATGGATATCTTGTGTGATAGAGGTCAGAAGAAGTCAGAGGAAGTTATTTTCATTCAAAAAATTTACCAAGGAGGCTTCAATGGCTTGCCACCATAATTTAGAGCCTCTCAGTAAGTATGTAGATCATACTTGGATCATACCGTTGAGGTCAAACACGTAAGTACTTATCCTGACTGTGCAGTCAATAGCATCTAGGTTGGGACAGTCGCCATAGAACTTGACTGCGGTGGCTAACAGGTGCTCATGCGCCCAAATGAGCCGGCTTGATCAAGGGTCACCGGTCACTGGTGGGCGTGTATTTATTTTGTGGCTCGAAACCAAACAATCATGACGACTGTGACGTCATGGACTCTCCCTTATATATAGGACCTCGTTCGGTGAGCAGGATTTCGATAAACACCCTCATTTTACATCAACTGGAACACCATGTCCGATTCTCCTTCCTTGAGAAAACGCACGACCTCAGACTCGTCCGCCAAAACTGGGCGCAATCTGCCTCCACCACGCACATCCAGAGCCATGAAATCCGTCTCAGCACCACTCACCAACACGCGTCTCAACCGACTCATTTACCTCCTCGTGCTTCTCACAACGCTCCTCGGTGCCTACTACTCTTACCGCACGGCGCAGTACAAAACCGAAGTCGGCGGGTGGTGGAACCTCGCACTAGGGCGGCGTCCACCCCAGCTCCAGACGCAGTACACAGAAGAGGGTGAGAAGGGGTTCTTCCAAGGGAAGGGTCGACCTAAGAAGGGAAAGAAGGGAAAGGGTAGGGATCAGGAAGAAAGTGTCGAGGATAAAATCAACGCACTAGCACGGGCGCTTGGGATGCCTTCGAAGGAGCTGGCGTCGGCGATCGCAGTTGCCGTCCGGGAGTATGTCCCGCCAGCGAGTCTATCTTCCGTTGCAGCACGGGAGTCGGGTCCAGCTGTGGAGGCGATGATTAAAGGGGCGGGATACGAAAAGGTGAAAGTTGAGAAGGCGGATGCAGAGCCGCAGGCAACTGGGGTCGGTGGATTTGTGAGCGGTTTCGTCGGAATGGAGGAGCCGTGAAGAAGCTTTTGAGTATGGCGCATTTGTACTGTATTATCACCGCGTGAAGTCTGTGCTACCATCCGGTTAATCGAGTTTCGTTTACTATTCATACACGCGGTGATTGAGTGAGCGTTAAAATTACACGAGCTTGGGCCGCCACAAACGCGCGGGAAGATGTTCATGGCAAATGTAGAATGAGGTGTGCATGTGAAGTGTTACCCGAGAAGGTGCACAAAGAAATCCGGTTGGGTGCAGGATATCGAAGTCTATTTTAACAAGCTGCATGTGTACTTTAGACCATTCGTTGGTAGGACGCGTTAGAAGACGTCTCAGTCTGTCCGAGCACTAAGCAGGGCGGAAAATACACCTTGCCCCGCTCGTTATCCATGGCCCTTGCATAGGCGGTTCTCAAACCCGTCAGCACATCATTGAGCTTTGGTGGATGTGAGACGTCGTTTAACAACTCTCAAAAAAGAACATACCATACAGATTTATAGGCCGAATGTCGGTGGGGTTTCTGTCCCAAGGAGCATCAAAAGCCTGACGCAAAGTTGAATAATAGTTCGCGGGGATGTCTTGCGAGATCACAGAGATGATAATTCGCGCTACCGAAGTTCCGTACCACTATGGTTGAAAGACTTCCACGTACAGTGCAGCCATTGCCTTTGGGTCCTGACGTGAATAAGAGGCACATATAACCAATCATAAACAGGGAACATACCAAGAAAGTTGTCTTCTCGTTCCTGTAGCCTTGAGGTCGTAGCCGACCCCCTTCAGCTTTACCTGCGTTCCATAGTGCCGTACAAGTCTAGCAGCTTGCCCGTAGATTGCGTCCCCTTTGAACATGCGCTCGGTCAACAGAGACTTCGTCCGGATAACCGTACATTCACAGAACTGGCCGCGAATCGGAAGGGGGGGATTTTCGGGATTTTATGGCAGAAACACGCATCATGCACAAAGAACTTGGAAGAAATTGTGCAGGAAGCCCAAGCGTAAGGGAAGCCTGAAGGAGAGTTTCCAATTCGGTAAGTGAAATTTGAGTGACCGTCACGTCCCGGTCACGTCACTGTTTCTTATTCTCTTCAAGCTCTGAACAGCGTCACTCTTACTCGCCGGTCGACTATGAGCTCTATCACTGAAATATCGCACTGATTCTGCTTGGATTGGGTGTGCCTTGTTTTCACACAATGTGCCTCCACCTCGTCAACTTTGAAGGTTCTCCAAATCCACAACTTGCAAATCTCGTAATGAGGAACTTGTCCAGTGACTGAACCGAAACAATCTACCTCGGAACAGTGGTCCTAGTATATCAAGCCGACTTAAGAACCTGAAGGTCGAGTGCAGCAATCACGATTTTTTGAGAACAATAGAATCTTACAAAGTACACAGGAAGTAAAAGGAAACGGTACTAAGAAGTTTTTATGGGAATTAAAACCTGTACTATTTAGGACTGATATCCTCGACCCCTTCGTCTCCCATCCTCCTGCTCTCTCGGCTCGGCCATATGCATGAGGCACTTGACCCAGGTGAAAAAGTTGACCAAAAGAAAGCCGAGGCCATTCCTGTGCCCTCCACGCATCTCAGCTGCCCGATCGTCTGACTCGTATCGTTCCGACGACGACTCTGTTCCATAGTAGATCTCCATCTTTGACGCTATCTCGGACAACCACATTCTCCTGTCCATAATCCACGGGGATCGCGTGCAATTATCCAGGATCAGGTTGCGCGCCGCGATTCGGGACTCGTCGAATTCCTCCTGATACATATACTCCCCAGACTTGAGCTGCTTCCCTCGCGTCGACGTAACGCACGCATGGCCCGCAAATGTCAACCCATGCCTAGCGAGCTCCTCCCCATTCTCCGTCCACCAATTCTCCATTGGCGACTCGTCCTCCAGCCCAGTGACCACCAGGACGACAGGTACCCTGCCCTGGCAGACGATTCCAGAAAAGAGGTCGTAATTGATCTTCCAGATATCGCGATATCGCGACCCACGGATGCAGTATACGAGGAGGCTGACTCCACCGTGTAGATTTCCCACGAGTTCCTGCAGGTTTTTCATTGCCTGGTCTGCGGGGACGGTGCCATGCTCTGCCTCGTTCAACCCGGCGGTGTCCCAAAATTCGACGCGCGTCGTTCCACTGATGGCAACCGAGTGCACGATGCTGCCGAATGTGTATCCTTGAGCATCCCCAGAGACACCAGCGACGGGTTGTCCAGCGATCATGTTGATCACAGAACTCTTCCCAGTGCCCGTCTCACCGAAGATAAGGATATTGGGGATGGCGGGGGGTTCGTTGATGGGGCGAGCGTCATTGGCATGCTGTGGGGAAGATGCCCCGATGCTGCTTGCTCTTGGCTCTACCTGGTCCGAGGCGATGGTGCGGACCGTGGTGTGGCCGGGCTCACCGGGGACGCGATTGTTCTGGTACACGGTGGCCGCCGAAACAGGAGCTGGAGAAAAGTACTTCTGTGCCTCTGCTAGTCCTTGCGTCGACCTAGCAGTCGGAGGTGGTTGAATTGGGGACGCGACTGCCGGAGGATAGGAGTAATTCCTTTTGCTGCTCGCGTCTGCAACTGGTCCTGGATTTGGGCCTGAAGTAGAGGTTGGAGTCATCTCGTCTGCACAGAATATGTCAAATTTTCTACCAAGCCGCTCGACAGCTCACTCACGGTTATTGTTTCGCGAAGCCTTGTGGAAGTGGGCAGGTATTTGAAGACTAGAGATGAGAGCGGAAGGAGCCGTGGATTTCACCTCCGCGAGGTGCAGTGATATACTGTCATTCGCGAACGTCTGCGGTGGCGCATCTTTCATTCATGTGCATCGTGGAGATCCCGAGTCAAAGCCAAATATCACAGTGGAACAAAAAGAATTTGTCAGATGAGCGCTAATCATGCTTCTGGACGTCTTTCGTCCGATCGAACTTGCTCATAAACAGCATTCTGGGTCCAGGGTACCATGGAGAAGCAATGATCTTTTGCAAGAGCCTTTGACTAGCAGACGCTCTGGTACATGCCTGCCTGCAGGCAAGCCGATCGAACCTTCTTGCTGCGCGCTATGGCTTCTTCGTGGGGGACTTGCCGTAACATGTCATCTGCCAATTCACACTTCTATCTTCCATTGCAGCGGTTGCAGCCATGGGACACGCGGTAACAATGTGCTTCCCTCGAAAGTTGAGCTTTGCTCGCTCAAACCGCGCTGCTCGGCACCATTGTCGGTTCCCTAGGCGCCTCTATACAATTATCGTGGAGTTCTTGGCGCTTGTGGCCACAACAACGTTGAGTACGCATGTACTTTGGGCGCCGTTGAACCTTCTTCTGCACGTGTGACCAGTGCTGGTGCTGGAAAGGTCATTAAATGATCGGCGATCTCAGGTTATCGATGCCTCTCGAACCTAGTTGGAATCACTGCCATCGCTTATCCATCCAAAGTACATATAGAGATCCAGCTGCAAGCATCCGGATTCGCAACGGACCCCTGCCAAATTTTACGACAACGCGGTGAGCAACGAATTATACTTTCTATGAAGATTCAACGGTGTTAAGGTCGATTTCAGCGATGGCTCCTACTCCCAACGTCATTCTCTTCGGAGAGTCTGGATCTGGAAAAAGCTCCATTGTCAATATGATCGCCCAGAGCGAACAAGCTAGAGTCTCTAGCAGCGTGAACGGCTGCACGTTCGCCAACGCGCGTTACACAGTCGATATCCAAGGCACGCGGTTCAATATTCACGACACTGCTGGCCTCGACGAGGGCGACACGGGCACTGTGCCGAAGCAAAAAGCCATCGTCCAGCTCTTTCAACTCTTGAAAACCCTCGATACGGGCGTCAACTTGCTAGTATTTTGTATGCGGGGTCCCAGGATAAAGGAGGCTGCGCACAAAAATTGGCGCCTCTTCCACGAGATTATTTGCCGTCGCCAGGTGCCTATCATTCTTGCAATTACTGGACTGGAGCAGGAGACAGACATGGACGACTGGTGGGTCCGAAACAAGGGCGCATTCCAGAAATATGGCATGCATCCCCAAGGCGTTGCCTGCATCACCGCAACCCGGGGGAAACGTCTCACGTCGGGAGCATACAGGTTGGACGAAGAGTACGAGGAGTCGAAGATGAAGATGTGGAGGCTGCTGAAGGCGCAATGTCTCGAGGAGCCGTGGAGGGTACAGGTTATCGAGTGGTTCAGGGACATCATCACCATCACCTACGAGAGCCGCTGGTGCAACGATCCTATAGAGCACCGGCATATCGAAACTGTCACCGGTGCGGGCATCCAGGAACTTGCAGACCGATGCGAGATGACGGAGGAGGAAGCCAAGAGCCTTGGCGAGGCACTTTCCAAAGCTTGATTTTGACCGTATTATAGTGATAGGAAAACATGGCAGTAGGCCGAACTAGTAATACGATTGCGGAGTATCGATACAATTCTGGGGGAAATATAGCTACGAGTGAGAAACGAAGGGAAGTAATTAGTAGTGGGACCGGAGAGGGCTAATGATACACTAAGAAGTAAAAAATAAATCAGGACGACTGCCAAACCTCGGGCGAGAAATAACTAGTCAGCTCCCACTCGTAGTTCTTCTTGAGAGCGAACGTAATATGGGTGTGTATTCCACTCCTCTCATATAGCTCGCGGTGATTGCTGAGAAAAACGTTAAGCATCGGCAGTATTCATAGCTAGCGCTCGCATAAACTCACTATGCAGTCGAGACTTCCCGAGAGACCCAGCCGTGTTCTCCACGTCCTCGCCCGTCAATATAATAAAACTCTTCCAATGCTTGAGCGATATGTAGGTCATTTGGGCAGTATTGGCTGTAAACGACGTTAGTTGATAGAAAAACGAAGATATGGCAATACGAACGCAATAGGCAAATACACTTTTGGTAGGACCATGTCGCTACCAGGAACCAGTGAATAATAATACAATAAGCCGCCGGTAGGGTGATCGGGGCTTCCGCGATGACTGTAAATTTTACGATGTCCACGGGTATCGTCAAGATCGCGATTGCTATGTGAATCAGCAAAGGGAAACAGTAGGTTCCAGAGCGTTTCTAGGCGAGCCAGCGCACGGTCCATTTTCGGCGATGCGATCCTTCCACCTAGGGTAAAGGCGCATCGGGCGTCT
Organism: Lyophyllum semitale; assembly: GCA_018851285.1. NCBI lineage: Eukaryota > Fungi > Basidiomycota > Agaricomycetes > Agaricales > Lyophyllaceae > Lyophyllum > Lyophyllum semitale. Next base: position 21,934 of record JABCKH010000191.1, on the reverse strand, counting down.
GACCAAGAGTTTCCCCGCGTGGGACGGCAATATAACTACATGGAAGTATTCATAAAAAGTCTCTGAAGGTGGCGTTGAACGAACCTTTAGCCTATTCATGTCGTTTGGCACGCAATCCATAGAGAGAATCTGAATCCTAGGCTTTGACGACGTATCCACATCCTCGATGTACGATATCAGCATGTTGAGAGATTTTGTTAGAGTGGGATCAAGGAGGTTGAGAAGGTCGTGCAAAGGCCTATAGTCGACATCCCACATATGAATACAAGGGGCCTGGCGGATAAAGCGGTTGGACGTCGGCCGAACACTAGGCAGATAATATGTTTTCAGGAGTATGTCGCCCGATCGCGAAAAGTCAAAGCCTAAAAGCTTATCAGCCCTCTGACATTTCAGGGTTGAAGTCGGAAAACAGAAAACTTACCCACGAAGAATCGGTATTCAGAATCAATCTGCTCATTGTCAGGATACAGAAAGTTCTCCGTGATCGTGGACCAATTGAGTGCGCCCTTGTCGCATCTCACAAGGCCAAGACTGCCATTCGGAGATGTGAGGTATCGGAGAACCTCACTTCCCTTTAACAATCGACCTGTACGTGGATCGCTGAGTTGAAGGCGATCATATCAGTTGCCGGTATTATCGAGGATGTAAAATAGACTTACATAGGCTCAATAGCAAACCTCAGCTGTCGGTCTGCACCGCCTTGGCTCGAACTGGCATTACTGGGAATCACCCAGCTCAACTCCACCGGACTGCCATCGGAGGTCATGAGGGATCCAGGGCCGGTAGCTTCTAGCGGGCCCATCATACCAATGAGGCGGGCGTAGACGAAGGTGAGAAAATAAATTTGTGAGGAGATGGGGAACTCTGAGGTGTCGAGCATGGAGGCGAAACATCTTCCCAACTGTCTCCAGAAGAACGTCGACTGGGGTGATCGGGTCGGGAGCAGCTACGGAAAATTGTTGAGAGTTCGTTTGGGCGCAACATCAAGAAGAAAAATCACTTACTTTGGTGAGCGTGTCGTAGATGGCTAAACCAGTTGGCTCCGAGTCGTCAATAACAGTCGTTAGATTGAACTCGAAATCTGCGCCTAGAACAGACGACGCGGCCTTCATGACATAGTCATGTGCATCGCCACCAACACAGTCTATTTTGCGTTTACGCGAACCGCTGGAATTAATCTGGGCTACAATGTCATCATTAATAGACAATCAACAAGACGCAGCGGAGGGGGACATACAAAAGAAGCGAGCATCACTAGTAAGAGTCTCGACCTGAGTGAGAACAGCCATTGGAGAGAGTAACGGGAGACGTGTTTCTGAATGATTAGGACACCGCAGACGGCGCGCCTTTATATGAAGTTGGGAACTCCTGTTGCGTCCCGTCGGGTCAAATCTACGATGGTTTCAGCACATGGCATTCAATTGGGTTATGCGGAGAAAGAGACGGGATCATATCAGGGAAGTGACGCACGGAAACTGAGGCATCTAGACGGATCGGAACCGCAGAAGCTCTGCAATTGATGTCTCGATGCGTACCCAAATGTCGAATGCCACCGACGTGCCAAACATAGCACAGAATATAGACGATGATTCGATCGGTAAAGAAGTCCTAGCGTCGAACTGGACTAGCACGGGCTTCAGCGGGCTGCGACGCGTACCTGACGATCGCGGTCGAGAAGGTGGACGGTATTGAGGTGGGTAGAATGATGACGTTCAAGTTGCGCGGCGGTCAACTGGAGCTACAACATCGGTTATCCTCAGCCATCCTACGCTCCGCTCTCCACGCGTTTCGAAACCCCGCCTCACATATAGTATCACTAGTACGAGCACTGCAAATCCCGCCGAAAAACGGACGGGTCTATCATGATCAAGTTCTCGGCGATCTGATACAATTAGTGTTTTATGACAACTGTATATGGGAGGGAAAGTGGAAGAACGTGGTCATATCAAATTGCAACGTACCCTGACACCCTGTTTCAGATCCCAGGAACGTGAAAAGGAAGTGAGAGCGCCAAACTGGGCGCAGTAGCGATCATCGGTTCACTGGCAGGTTCGTTCAAAATTGCTTGAAGATCGCCGAAAAGTTACTATGTGTCCACTTGAAGTATATATTGACCGCCCGATCATACTAAGAACCAACGGATTCTAAGTATTGCTGGGATCTGGCGATAATTATCCAAAATCTCGGTTGGCGAAAATCGCGACGGTGACGGCGACATATACCCTTCATTAATCTGGGAGTTTTCCACGTGGTAACTGTCTAGATGCGGCAATACCAACGACTCCGCAGGGGTAACCAGGGTCGGCGCTCAGCCGCAATGACAGCACATTGAAGGCTATTGAAGGGACCCACAACATACTGAACATCCGTCGGGATCAATGGCCCAACGCGTTTTTGTGATATACATAAGCTATCCAAGTTTTAAAATGACAGCCTGAGGTCGTAGAGCAGTCACTGGTAGATATGATGAGACAGAAAATAAGAGATATGATAGTGAATATCATGGAGATGTTTGGTGGGACTCGGGAGTGATGCCTACTCCGTCGTAAAGGCTTGAGGGTTGCGCTGACCTAGTTTCATGCTGCGATGTTGTAATGTTAGATTTTACTGCCGCCGCATCGGCCAACGACCTCCAACGACCTCCGTTTGTACGAACGGCCAACACGGCTCACGATGATCGACGGTACAAGTACGATCTGACTCCTGAGAGCATCGTCGACCCAAAAGTGGAACAAGGAGGCCGGACAAACAGAGGTTCGAACGGATCGGGACAGATAGGGACGCATCCGCGGCACTCCAAAATTACGCCGTTTTGATCCCGCTTTCATGCAACTTTCATGAGGCCTTGCAAGTCCTTCATCCCAGAAGATTCGCCTGAGGGGAAGTATACTTTGACATCTGGTTAGAGTTGGGTTAGAGTATCTAAGTTCCCGGTGTGAGCCGGAGTTCCGAGTAGCCGTTGCCAAGGACACACGATTCCAGAATACTACGGATAAGATTTGGATAAGATCGTATCAACCTGTGTGCCATCCATGTTTCCTGGTCGAGTTACCTCTACTGTAAAATATCTAGTCTCGATACCTATCACGATTTTAAAACTGTCGAAATGCCTTCGCAGGCCACGCACCTCTCTGCAAGGACGGTTTCTTGGGCATCCCCGACAGTCGTATCCGGTGTGACTCGAAACGCGAGTCGAGGTCTCCTCTCCCTACGACGGCTAAGTCGCTGTTGAGATTACATGCGTCCCTGCGCAGTACTTTGGCCGATTCGAGACTCTCAGGCTCCGGGCAAGCTGGGTCGCCAAAGAGGTGCGCTCGCCGTCTACTCAGCCCTTCATTCAACAACTCCGCGGGGTAATACAGGCGTCAAAATGTTTATTGTGAGTGATACAGATACCGATTAGATACCGAGCCCTACCGAGCCAGATAGAGAAGATTCTTCTCTGCATTCACGCAATTCGGTCAGAAATTCGGTGGCTTTGACTTCGTGATGATTTCAGAAGCTAGGCTTTATCTTGACCATCGCTTGACTTACTGCTTTATAAGTACTACAAGGGCTATATTCGTCGTCGTCGATACACACTACTGTATAATTACGACCAAGTGTTCACACATTTGGAAAAAATTGGCCAAAAATAAATCAAAAGAATTCCGAAAATTCAAAAGAAAAACATTTTGGGTGAGTGATTTTTTTGGCTGTGACGCGTGACTGAACACTCGGTCGTAATAGTACAGTACCTTCTATTTGTTACGTAATCGGTCATTTGTTTCGATCTCAACGTTCAACTCCTGCAATCTATGCACTCTTGTCAGAGGGACGAGTAGATTTCTCATCTCTCCGTAGGCCGCGAGAGTAATGACTTCGAAATGCACATTGGCCTATGCTACCGCGTAATTTGGATGCACACGCACGCCGATGAGTGTTCATTAGTCTCTCCTAGACAGACACAATCAGTCGTTTCTCCATTCTTTAAGTGTTCATATGGTCTGCAATCAGGTGGTGGACGGGCACCACGCAAGGGCTGTCCATTTCACTGGGTCATTCCTGGTAAGACAACATGAAGATTCCAGGTATATTACTTATTCTGGTCTGTTCTTCAGTTCTTTGGATCCGGTTTTAAGACGAGTCAACTAACAGTCAGCACAACTGGACGCGGTCCCTTCCCATCCCTACGTACTCGTTCAACGTTGTTCCCCACCCACGCACAATCGTGTCGCAATCATCGATAGTGGCTTGTTATGGAAGCCTTGGAGCTGATCTTCGTCTTGATCAATGCGATGACCTCTACGTCATGAGGCTTGATCGTGCCGTGTGTACTATCGGTGAAGCACGGACTTAACGTCGACGCTTATTATGCAGGAACCGGGGTTTGGATAGAAGGTTTTCTGATCGTAATTTCCGGGGAAACCCTTTCAAAGTGTCGAAGCAAGAAGGTTTTTGCTGCACTGTGCAGTACTAGCAAGGGTCCTTTCAATACGGTATGTCTACATGTTCATCTATAATGACTTGGACTGACACAATGTCGGCTCGTATCCAAAACTCTCCCAGGAATTAAGAGGTGGAGCACTCGCCGAGTACTATATACTCTCGGAAAAACTCCCCAGAACAACCTCCTTGCTTTCTATACGTGTGTGCGGAGTTCCACTCGATCACTGATAATGGCCATGCGTATATTTCGCTCCGCCGCTTATTCCATGTCTATCCCAACTACTACCACCGTGATCTTTTGCCCAAGTCCCATGATGAGTTCATCTAAACTCCCCACGACAAGTAGCACGAAACAAGCGTTAAGGTTCATCATGATCATCACCACTTACTCCCAATTGTGTTGGCCAAGCGCCTGCAGCAAGCGGTCTCCCTGCCTGCCTTATCTCGACATCTGGTGTAGTTTCCATGAATACTCAGGAGAATGTTGGATCCGAGTTGTTTTTGCTTTTTAGACCGAGGGATATCTTGCCCTGTGTCCTATAAAGATGACCGCTACCCAGTGGCGTTAGACTTCAGCATTCCTTCGACTGCTACTTGACCTCCTGAGCGTTCATCGAAATGCTTCTCAATCTGAATCAGCCTTGTCTCTGGCCTCAGGACGTCCTGCATGGTGCCTCTGGGTCGTGGCACTGCTGCTCCTGGTGACGCATACTGGATACAATCCATCAAACATCAAGGTATCGCAGCATACAACCCTAATCCAACCGGCTTCTGAACCGTCAAGGTTAGTAAATTGTCCTACATCCGAGAAACACACCCTCATAGCTGTTCCTTTCAGGATTTCGGCGCCAGAGGTGATGGTGTTACCGACGATACCAATGCTATCGAGTAATGTTTTTCTTGATAGACACCCTTTAGAGGCTGATTAATCACTTGACAGTGCTCCCTGCCGTCGTCTTCTTCCCGAAAGGGTAATTTCTAGACTCCTCTGATCGGCTTTCGACTGACATAGTTGATTTGTAGAACTCACCTTGTATCAGCCCCATCATCGCTCTGTATCTCACCCAGCTTATCGGAGACGCCAAAGCCCCTCCTACCCTTCTTGCTGCAAGCAACTTCGTTGGCATCGCTGTTATTGGTCACTTTCACCCCTCTTCACTGACCTGTCTTTTACTCATCTTCGCTCTTGGACGCCGATCCTTATATTCCTGGCGGAGGCGGAGCGTAATACTACACGAGCCAAAACAGTTTGTGAGTCTCCTCTGGAGCGTTCTTTTCCTACGAAAGCCTTACCTTCTCCATCACCAGCCTATGATCTGTGAGGAACTTCGTGATCGATGTTACACGGTCGGTGTAATCATTACATCTTGCAGCCCCATTGTCTGACACCGTCGCTATAGAGTGCCGGCCACCAGTACGGGCACTAGAATCCATTGGGAAGTCGCACAGGCTACCTCGCTGATGAACAAAATGTCTACTGCTGCCAACACCGCCCATCGGGGTGAGTCCCGCCTCTGACAGGTGTGTGACAGCTGTTCTGACATGAAGTTCAGGTACTTGGATGGAAAACAGAAGCGGTGGTTTCATGGGTGATCTCAACGGAGGTAAGATCTCTTCTCCATGGGATTTACGAACGAGGCTGATTGTATGGCAGGAAAGTTTGGTATGTGGGTCGGAAATCAACAGTAAGCGCTTTCCTCGGAAATTGGATATATGACATTCATGTTCCATCAGGTTCACGGTTCGCAACATAACTGTCAATAATGCCCAAACCGCGGTATTTAGTGGCTGGAACTGGGGTATGCCATTCAGTTATTTTCTGTAATCGCGCTCGAGCCTCGATACCAACGACCCATCATCGGCTGGACCTTTCAGGGCGTTACCATCAACAATTGCCAAGTTTGCAAATGCCTCCCTATACCATTCTTTCACGTCTTTCTAATTATCTCCCTAGATTGGCTTCGATCTCACAACTGGCGGTATCACTGAGGCCACCCAGGTGTGCATAATATTTTATTCAACTACGACGTAAAATATTCACTCAAACCCCAGAGTGTCGGTGCCCAAGCGATTATCGACGCCGTCATCACCAACACCCCCATATTCATCCGTAATTCCTAGCCTAGCAACAGCAAGCTCGCTGGCTCCCTCGTGATCAACAACGCCAGGCTCAACAACGTCCCGACCGCCGTCGGTCTCGTAGGCGGCGCCACTGTCCTCGCTGGCGGCACCACAACGATTGCGTCATGGGACCAGGGCAACATTTTCGAGGGCACGAACGCCGCCGCGACGTTTACGCAGGGCAGCATCTCCAATCCGTTTAAGCCGACCTCGCTTCTGGATAGCGCTGGTAGGATCTTCGGGAAGACTCACTCCCAATATGCCTCATACGCTGTCAGCGAATTCGTTAGCGTCAGGGATAATGGTGCAAAAGGCGCAGGAACTTACATCGTCACCTCTACGTTGACGATCCCCGCCGGAACCCAAATCGTCGGAGAGGCCTGGTCCGTCATCGCCGGCTCAGGCGCTGTGTTCTCGGATATCAATAACCCCCCAAGTCGTCGTCCAAGCCGCCGACCCCCAACTCTCAAGGCATCCTCGAGATCTCAGACATCATCTTCGCCACTGTCGGCCCAAGTACGTCCTCGCCTCGCGATCCCCTCATACCATCCCTCGATGCTAACCTCTCGCCTTCCTCTAGCCCCAGAGCAATCGTTCTCGAGTGGAACGTCAAGCAGCCCAACGGCGTGCAAGGCGGTGCTGGGACCTGGGACACCCACATCAGGTCCGCTATCAATGCTCTTGGACTGATTTGCAACTTCTCACTGACGGCGGACGCATGGCCCCAGGCTCGGCGGAGCCGCCGGCACCAACTTTCAGGTCGCACAATGCCCGAACAGCGGTGCTGGCGGGATCCCTCGCTGTTACGCCGCGTTTCTCGCTCTCCACATCCAGCCTACGGCGACCGCGTTTCTCGAGGCAAGTCGTTATCATGATGTCCCGCTTTTTATCCCTGTGATTATTCATTTTCTTCTTTTCTGACGTCGTCGCGTAGGGTCTGTGGGCGTGGCTCGCGGACCATGACCTCGACAAATTCGAGCATATCTCACTTTATTCAGGCCGTGGTATCCTCTCAGAGTCGACTGGCCCTGTCTGGATGATTGGAACTGGTATGTTCACTCGTTTTTACTTGGGTCTTTCTTACCCTTCTTTCTTTCCCCAGGATGTGCGTCTTCGAACTTTTCGCTGCAATGGAGGCCTGATTCTAAATGACAGCTGAACACCACGCCCTGTACCAGTACAACCTCGTCAACGCCAAGAACCACTACATGGGCCTCATCCAGACTGAGAGCGTCAGTCCCCTTGCCCCTTTATCCAGCCTTCGTCGCTAACTGAACCATCGTTGCTTGCAGCCGTACTACCAGCCCAACCCCGCTCCACCCAACCCCTTCTCTGTCAGCGCAATATGGAAGGACCCCAGCTTCTCCAGCGGCCTCACCTCCGCATAGGCCGTCTCTGTCACCACCTCGACCGACATCATCATCTTCGGCCCTGGGCTCTACAGCTTCACCGTCAGTTTCCCGCCTCCCCTTCCCGCACACCCGCACACACCGTACTGATCTTCTTACGATGATGTATTACAGAGCTACAGCCAGACCTGCGTACGTACAACTGCCAGTCGCAGATCCTGAATGTCGACGCTACGTCGTCCGTGTCGATATTCAGCCTGTCAACGGTGGCGACTGCATTCCAGGTCAGTGTGGGCGGCCAGGGGATTGTTAATGAGAGTTTGAATAGGAATGGGTTCGCGTCGACTGTTACTGCATGGAGCAGGACTTGGTTTATAGTCCCCTGGTGCGGTGGGGTGACGGATTGTCTAACCTCTTTCCCTCCCTCCCCGCCATAGAAAAAAAAAGGCAGTGTTGAGTGTTGCTTTTTCTTATTGTATCTCTCTTTGCAATCGCTGCGACACACTCCGCCTCCCACGAGGTTTAGTAGATCTGAAACCCGAAACGCAAAACCGTAGCAGATATTCGAAAGGCGTCGAAATCTTTTTAATGAACCCGCAGCCACAACTATCGCTGAGCCTGAGGAGGTTTCCTTTTTTTGTTCTGCTACGTTCGGCCCCTATCTCAGCTTGTAAAAAATACCGATAATCTAGAACGACGAATTGCATATGAACGCCACAATCAGGCCCGTAGTCAAGTTGACGCTATACATACACATACATAATACCACAAACACCGAGCCGCGCCGTTCCGTCGCAAACTGGAATCATGATCGTCAACGGAAACAAGACGGAAACCGATTTTTTCCACCCCCAAAACGTGAACGCTACGTGACGCGACGGGAGGAATGGAAAGTCGCGGCCAAATCATACCCGAGACGTTTCGTAAGTGCATAAGTGCGGGCCCGGATCAGATCAGGTCAGGGGAGCACAGACGGCGGACACACGGCGTAGCCTGTAGGGGGAGTTCGAAATGTACGCACTGCGGTCGGGGTATCGTTATGGCCGAGGGGCACCAACCAGCTGGAGGCGGCGCGAGCGATCGGGAACGCCGCACACAAAAAACACACGATCAGCCCGGGCCCTGACAAGGTCACCGCGAACGTAAGGACCGTAGGTATTTTTCTGCATTTCAAAATCAAAAATGCGTCGGTGAGAACGCCGTTGGCACAACGACTTCCAATTCGTATTGGCGCCGACACCGCAGGCTCCCCGATCTGGCCGTACGAGCGGGCACCATGGATTCAGACGGTGAGGGCCCAGGGGGTGGGTGCGGTGTTGACCCAAGGCGATCGAGAATTGGACATCGCTTGAAGTACATGTAGATTCTCAGAGTGATTCTCGTGCAAGTCCTGTATGAAAAATGATTGGTGCGGATCCAATCGGATGCGCTGATGAAGGTGACTGACACGTGACACGGCTAGCACCGTCGTACTCGATCTTCCACACCACCTACTAATCCTTCTCATTCAAGATCATATATGCAGTGAACTCTACTCGGTGTCTGCATACACTCATAGTTGCTTCAGAATCTATGTTAAGCTCAGAATTGACCGAAAAGACGACCAAAAAGTTATCTTCCCCGGCAACTTCAATTTGGGGACTCTATCTATCTATCGTTCTATAGTGTCAGTCGCCACCGATCGCCCCTCCCACATCCTTCACTCCATGTCTACCAAACGAGACCCGGTGAATTCTGTCGCCCGTCGACGGCACCGTCACCAAATCACTCAACTAGCCCTTCCACTGGAAACACAATGTTGACACAATGCTGAGCTCCCCGTTCTATGCCTTCCGCCGAGATTTCTCCAATCCTCGAGTATCGAGTGGCAGCGTGTGTCCGATGGATCGTTCACATCCAAAGCCACCACTCAGTACAGATCACGATCCGAATATCATATTTCTGACTTTGCTCTAACTCGACCCCCCCCTAAAGAAACCTTGCGACGACGATGGCCACAACGACAGCGGAAGTACGAGCTCATCGCCCGGTGCCTGCAGGAGGTGCTCGGGGGGGGGGCGATTCCATCAAGGGGCGCTCGCCGAATTCCTACCTGGGTGCGTTCGCGTTCAGGTGTAGTGAAGTTGTACTGAATCTAATGCTACGGCGGGAGGGCTGGTCTGGCGCCTACTGGACGGCGTGGGTACTAGTGTTAAATATGATTAAAATTTGAAACGGTGGTTTTGGTTGGAACAGCCGCTGCTTGATCCCATACGCTGAGGACGAGGAGTGGCAAAGTTGGCGTGTCCGGATCCGAATACGAAGAAGGTGGGAGCGGAGGGGGGGAAGAAGAAGGTAGGTAGGTACGTCTATTGGGGTGCTCTTTTTTGTTTTGTTGCTGAGTCCTTTTTGGTGCGGGAGAAGGTGTACGTGTACGGCCCACCCCCGCCGGGATCCGGGGAAGGGCAAGAACGCGAAGCCCATGCGATGGTGCTGCTGTTGCGCTCAAGGACAGGAAGACGCAGCTGCCGCAGAGCTAGCAGAAAAGCAGCCAAAGGAGTCGAAGGCGGTCAACGTCGTAGCCAGCTTGTTTTTCTTTGATAAATACAGAATGGATGCCTCTGCCAGTCACTTGCTGCCAGTGGGTAAACGTGTGTGTGTATTGAGATGGAGTATATGCAAATGCAATGCGACAAAGGATTATCGTATCATATCGAGAACAAGTGCGCGCGCGCGGGGGGGAATCGTATCGTATCGTATCGTACGTTAGTATCTAGTCAGATGAAATGAGTGCACCGGAACAGCATGCAAGTAGAAAAAATCAGCCCCCCAAAGCAGAGAGGCAGAACAACATCCACAATTCCCACCTCTACCGCCCCTCCCTCGCCCGACTACTCTTCGTCTCAACCCTCACATACCCCGCATCCCCACCCGCACCCGCACCCTCACCGAGCACCTGCGCCCGCCCCTCATCCTTCCGGGCACCCATAAACGCCTCGCCCAGGATCTGCAACGCAACCGCACGCAGCGTCGCCTTGTCGCGCGGCACCCCCGGGTCTTCGAGGATGCGGTCGCACGTCTCGCGGAGGACGGATTCGATCTCGAGTTTGGTGCCCTGTTTTTTTTTCGGTTGTTGTTAGCACACCAATAAAAATAAAAATAAAGAAGATAAAAATAAAATAATAAAGTAAAATGAAAATAAATAAATGAAATGAAAAGGGCAGAAAGAAGAAAGCGTCCAGAAAAAAAGAGGGGGGGAAACGACGGGGGAAAAACCCGCACCTTGAACAAAGCTTGCAACCCCTTCTCCGCCGCATGCTCCTCCAGCTTCTTCTTCTCCTCGGGACTAAGGTTCCCCGCCTTCTCCGCGGCTTGGATCTGGTCGAACACGGCTTTGAGCTCGATGGCGGAGCGGAGGGTCGACACGCTGCGTGGTCGTCAGTCCCCAACTTTATGTGAGAGAGGAGGGGTAGATGGGTAGATGGGTAGAGAAGGGGCAGGGGCTGGGGGAGAGGAGGAGAGGAAGACTTACGTCTCGCTAAACACATGATATTTCCCCTGGACGTTATGCAGCCACCCGCCGACGCCGAACAGTGTCTGGTTCGTCGCGAGGAAGTGCTTGGCTTTGGCGGTGTACACGAACCCGACGGCGTGCAGGAGTTCGAGGCCGTATGATTCGCGTTTTAGCTCCCTACACGAAAAAGAAAGGAAAAAAAGGGGAGGAGAGGTTAGAAGGGGTGAAAAAAGGGGGGGGGGGGAAAGGACGCACTCGGCCTCGAGCTCGCAGATGGTGCGCCAGCTCGTGGTGACGTCGGGATCGTTGGGCCCCGTCGCGGACTCGGTGAAGATGCCGAGCTTGCGCTCGAGATTGTCGACGAGCTTCTGTACGCGTTCCTTACGCACAGCCGATTTCTGTCCCGCATGTTACTTAGACACCACAAGCAAAACAAGAAAAAAGAAACCACAGATACCTCTGCAGCCTTCTTTCGCTCCTTCTCCTCCTTGACCGCCTTCTCCTCCTCACTCAATACCTCCCTCCCCTTCGCATCCCTCACAACCGCCTTCCCCCCTCCCCCTCCCGCCCCCGCCCCCACCGCCCCTTCCGCATCTCCCTCCGCCTCCTCCGCCTCCTGCAGCGCCGCCTTCATATCCCGCGCCAGACTAATCTGCCCAATAATCACACCAAACCTCTCCCCTCCAAAGATCGCCCCAAACACCTCCTCGGGATCGACGAACCCGCCCTCGGGCGCGCTCTCCTTCGGCCCGAACTCGTTGTATTTCCGGCGGAGGGTGGGGTCGGAGAGGGTTTGGTAGGCGATGGCGATGTCTTTGAACCGCTCTTCGGCGTGCGGGTCGGTAGGGTTTTTGTCGGGGTGGTGTTTGATTGCGAGGCGGCCTGGAGGGGGGAGGGAGTTAGTAAGGAAGAAAGGGGGGGTAGGGGAGGATGGGAGGTACGGTAGGCTTTTTTCACGTCGTCGGTGGTGGCATCGACGGTGACGCCGAGGATATCATAGTACCCGGTCTCGAGGGGACGTTCCTGTGTGCCGATCTTGCGGCCTCTGCGGGCGGGTGGTGGGTTACTGGGCTTGTGCCCTGTGTATGAGGTTGTGGCTGGGGAGGAAGAGGAGGAAGAGGGGACCTGGCCTGGGTAGAATGCATGGGAGATGAGGGATTGGCAGACGAAGCAGCGGATGTGGAGGAGGGTGCCGGGGCGTGGGTGTGGGTTGGGGACGGGGAATTCGAGAGGGGTGTTGCAGGCTGGGTTGGAGCAGGTGGTAGGGATGTGCGGGACGAGAGGTCGCGAAGGCAGGATCGAGCTCATCGCAGGAGGGAGCAAGGCTGTGTCACGTGTATCTTACCAGCCGCAGACTTGAGTGATGCTGGCCGCCACCTCGATCAATGTCACTTCAGCCGATCCCATTCCAACCGACAATTCTAACGACGCGATTGCTGAGGCGGTAGAAGAAGATATCCTGACGGTATTGGATGCCATCGCGGACGAGGTGCCGGTACCCATAGTTTCAATTGCCATTAGGGCCGCCACAGGTACCGCTCGGATGCTCGGGGTAGGTGGACATATCTATGCCAATAGTGTGCTGTTGATGACAACGACTTGCATCTATGTTCTAGGAGGCCAAAGCCGCATCCGACCATGCTCAAGAGCTAATAGAAGACATTCAACCACTTGCGTTAAATCTAGCAAAACGTTTTCGCACAACTCAAATGGAAGAGGAGATAGAGACGCAGTACAGAGTCGACCTGAAGCAGTTTGCAATGTAAGGTCTTCGTAAAGTATCGATTCGCTACTTAACACAGTGTCGCAGCGAGCTACAGAAGATCCAAGAAATCCTCCTACCAATGTTATCCCAAAACTTCGTTCAACGTCTGTTCCTCCGAGTAGCCAATACCACAAAGATCAGGCGCTGTCGGGAGCAATTCAATGTCAAAGTCGAGGGCACCATCGTAAGAATTCAACGCGAGTGTCCTAGCTCCAGGCTAATGTCGAGTCACGTTGAAGGCCACGTCCGCTATGGATATCAAGGACATTGTGTTAGATATTCGAAAGAACGTAGATCGCACAACGAAAGCCTTGAACTTGCAAAACGAAAACCCAGCGCAAAAGCGATTCTACTGCGCACTCCAACAGAAACTTGGGAGCGATCGCGAAGAGGATCCCTGGCGCAAACTCCGAACAGTGGAGGTCCAGGAGGTTGCGGATGATGTCTGGGGCAATGGTCAAGTTATGATCAAAAAAGGTGGTCGAATGGAGGAATTCGTATGCATTTCTTTCCTCTTTCCATGATTTTTTCTCTCATTCATGATCGCGTTTTAGGCTTCTGGCCACCTTGATGAATGGCGGTTCTATCGTACGGCGGCTGATAATGTTGAGACTTTTCTCGAACGAGAAACTTCTCTAGATCCAGCCAGGGTCCGAGAAACAGTCGCTGAAATGCTTGAATGGATACCGATACGTGGGGAGCAAAAGACTCGAAAGTTCTCGTGGAAGACGTGGAATATGGAGACGAGCGAGGATGGCAACGACATGACACTGAAGAGAACGGTATGGTCAATTGCCATCATGATGTTCCTGTCACTGGCTGATGAGTGCGTATAACATGTCTAGGGGCGCCTGCAGTCAAGCCTCGTTTTACATACGCTAGCAAGAGCACATTTTTATCTCCACCAAATACCGCTCAATTTTCCTCAAACCGATGAGAGTTTGGTACCAGTGGGTGCGCTTATCCTTGCTGTCCAAGCAGTGAGTCATGTCATTTGCCTGATAAGTGCTTTTGGACGATGCTAAGCTGAATATATGCAGGTGGAACATGCTCTAAGAACATGGGAATCAGGCACATTGGCTAAAAACCCGGATCCAGCATCTCAGTTCTCTCGCGAGCGGTATGGTGATCGCTACGAGCCGGATCCGAAGGCACCAAAATCGAAGGGAAAGGGCAAGATGGTGCTGACCGAGCGAGAAGCGACGCGTCGTCTGAATACCATAAAAGCCTTCGATGTCAAGACGTGGACAGACATCTTCGAGACGATGGCTAGTGTTCTCCCTAGCCAGCAATCGAAGCGGGAGAAGGCCGAGGCTGTCGCAGCTGCAGAGCACGACCTTCCGCTGGCTACCCAGTCGGCGGAAAAGTCAGGTGTAGACGTTTTGCAGTCCGATAGATGACTCAATCACGGGGACTCTGGATCTCGGGCTCTCGTTCGGCGCAGACCTATTGCCTATGTTTTCGATCCCCACTTTTCGGTGGTTGCTTCTTTTAAGTTTTACCCTTGCATGTCTCGAGTTGGCCTCAGGACGTTGGCTTCCCCAATCACTCATGCCTTGATTGTACTTTCAGTACTTATATACCTTATTTGTACGTTCGCATTTTTGTTGACGTCTTTTGACAACTGTCCTCTCATCCACCATACCTTGTCCTGTATCCATTAGTGTAATAGCCTCGTGATGTTCAAAAGCTTGCCTCGACGACGCGTAGAATGAAGTCCATAAAAGTCCATTTTACATTAAAGCAGATACAAAATTATGTTTCGATGATGTTCATACCGACCTCACCTCACAGGAGTCATTGGTTCTGTAGTCTCCCTCCTTCGATTTGAGGAATTTGACCATTGTCAGGAAGATGTCTTGCCAAGTTGTATCCTCGAAGGTCTTTATGGTCTTTATATACTGCGTCGCCCGATCATTGAATCTGAAATCTGTGCGCTCCCCGTCCGGATTTGTAACATCACCGTAATGCGCGCCGCAGAAATCCTCAGAAGACCCATGGCCTTCTACGAATACGCCCGACCGCCAAGCTCCGAGTGCGTGCTCGACCTTGATATATTATCATCAACAAGCTCTCGCGTTGGCAAATGTCGAACCTCACCGCTTGAATGGCTAATATAAGTGCAGCAGACGGCTTGTCGTCCTCCGCAGTTGAATACTCGGCGGTATCTTGGAAGTGCGCTAGTGCAAGTGTGCTGAGGACAAGTGGTGACTGTAACGGACCCTAAAATGGCGCGCTTTTTTAGAATGAGAGATAAGTACAGTGGCGAGTTTGCTTGCCGTTGTCACCGTTCCGTTCTCGTTCTCATCGCAGTATTTCCAATGGAATGGCTTGTTAAATCCGCGCTCATCTTGTGGCTCAAGCATGTACCCAACAGTCTCCTTTATGGTGTCTTGATCCGGAAAACGATCAGGGTGGCCGTTGATATACTCCCTGACGATATCAGCGGCGGTCGCGCTGAAGCCATCGCGCCATTCTTCAATTTGCCGCTCAACCTGAATAATATGATGGATGAGGGGCAGCGCATCGAACGTAGGGGAAATTCGCAAACTAATCCATGCCATAGATCTTGCTCCGCTACCTTGAACCCGCCTTCGCCGTATTCGATGTCAACAATCTTTTGAATTTCGTCTGCACTGAGTGATTGCCAGGGATCACTCATTCGGTTACCGGCTTTCTTCAGAACCAGGGGTTCGATGTCAGCCGCAGCTGTTCGTGGTGGGAGGCGGCTCAGGGCAGGGATGAGTCGTTGCCCCGACTGGGGAGAAGCCGTCGGGGGCAAACGTCGCTCTAGGATGGCGTCGATGTCGTATAATGTATCCATAAGTTCGTCCAGAGACTCCAGATGACTATCTGGGAATGTATATACTTGTTTCCTGAATTTGCAAAGAATGGCATAGTCATCGTATAAGCACCACAGCTTGAGAGTGCCAAAAAGGTGAGTTCTAGACAAAAGAACTCCAATTGAGATCATACGTGGGATATCAACTGTGCGGTGCGCATGCTCGAACGACGTAGTAGTCTTCGTCTTTTGCCTCCGTGCTTTGTTCAAAGAATGTCAATATGTGACAGTGTAGCGAATTTACCCCTTGAGCTATCACTTGAAGATTTGTTATATCACTGGTTAAAGAGCCGTACTAAGCATGTGGTAATCAAGATGAAGGACGAGCACGCCATACCTCTCAAGATGTCTCTTATTATCTGCCAGCTTCACCACCAGCTCAGCCGCTTCCTCTCCCATTGGGTCCATGAGACGATCCACCATGAGTATCTTAATACGGCTCCTCAAATCCTGCGCTCGCTTCATGGCGGAGACATGCTCCTAGACAAGCGTAAGCATTAACGCCGTTTCGTGGCCCCTGGATTTACCTCGCATGCAAGAACGAGTTTTTCTGCATTTTGTAGGGCAACGCCCGTTCCAGGTGTGGACATTGGTGCAGCCCCATACGAGGCTCGAAAAAGCTGGAGGAATTTCTTTGTGGTCTCGATAGTAAACTCGCCATAAATTGGTTATTGGGCAGAATCATGACTAGGAAAAGAGAGGCTTGGCGCTACATCTATGTTACGATCGTCATAGTGAGGGGGAACCAAGGCCTTCCGGAGCCAACCAGGGAAGCAGAAACATCCGGGCATAGTTGACCACGAAAGATATAGCGAAGAGAAGGTAGCTGACAACTTCAAGCTGGCGTCATTTGTCTGAAACCGTACAGCCACAGATCTAGACAGCCAGTCACCTTCGGCTCAAGCTTAGCTCGATACCCAGAGGTGCTAGTAGAAGACATAATTTCCCATAGATAACATAAAAGCAAGGAGTTTTGCGGAGAGGACTTTTTGTTACGTCTATATAGATGCGTTCTTTTACTCGAGCGACCTGTGACGTAGGGCCAAAATTTTGGGTTTATGCAAGTATCTGTCCGGAAGTTGCCGGGCAGATGACTTTTGGCCATCTCCGTCCCTTAGCCGAGATCGAGTTCATTCGTCTCTACGACTGTGCCGAGAAGTCGGAGGAGGCCATAGTTCTGGCATTTGAACTAGCTAGGCAGACACGAGAGGCGTCTGGAATCCACTACCCCTTGTGGCATCTCTCTCTCGCCAGGTCCCGCAATACTCACGTCCTTCTCGCCTAGAGACGTCGACGCTGCTCTCGTCGCTCTTTATCCATAGGTGCACTTACACTCGATAAACTCCGTAGTAAACCATCTTCGGGCGCTTAAGTGCCACAAGGGGAAGGTATGATCGAGCCCAAGGCTGTCAAGCTTGGCTGTGTACAACAAGTCCCAAGCGTTTAATATTAAATAGCTGTACTGCAAATTACCGCGGCAACATCAAGAAGTCACAGCCACGGCCTGTACAAGGCTCTGACCTGGGCCTCGTGTCCGTCCGGTGAATGATTCCTTCCTCTCGCTCTTCGCTCTGACGATCCAATATGTCATTGTTCTCTGGTGCTGTCAATACTACTATCACGGGCGGCTCCATTACGACTGTTCGAGGGGACAATTACGTCGTCCATGGCGATTTGTTAGTCAATGAATCGGAGGCAGGTACGTTTCTATATACATCTTGGCCGTGGATACTCTTACATTAATGACCTAGGCATACTCACTTTAAAGTCTGCCTGCGCTCTAGGTGCCACACACGACTCCTTCGAGCGTTATCCACCACCGAAATGCTATCCCGGTACCCGGAACACCGTTTTAAAGCGGATTGATTCCTGGATGGAAGTCATGGAAGACAAATGCGGTTGGCATCATCTGGGCGCAGAACCGAGCGTTACGGTCGAGCAAGCGCTCTCTGTGTCTCCCTCGATATTCTCAGACCAAGCTCCCGAACAAGGAAAAATGCTCTGGCTACATGGACCTGCCGGTGCAGGAAAGTCAGCAGTCGCGCAAACCGTCTCAGAGACGTACGCCGAGCGCCGACAGCTAGTGGGGAGTTTCTTCTTCTCTCGCGGGGCTCCGGGGCGCGACACTGCAAAACATCTCTTCCCGACGCTGGCGTATCAAATCGCCATGCGCGTTCCTGGGATGCGGTCCAGGATTGGGTCCGCAGTTCAAGCAGACCCATCGATCTTTGATAAGTCATTGGATACTCAATTCAACTATTTGATCGTTCAGCCATTCAAAACCCTCCTTCCATCTGCACCATCTGATCGTAGCCCATTCCTCGTTATCCTCGACGGTCTCGATGAATGCGGGAAAAAGAGTGTCCAGCGTGATATCCTGTCGTTGGTCGCCCATCTCCTCTATCAACAGGACTTTCCGTTTTGTTTTCTCATAGTCAGCCGTCCCGAATCACACATCGAGGCCGTCTTTCGCTCTGCCACTTTCCGTTTACGCGGGGTTGCCGAGGAAGTCTCAATTTACACCGACGTAGACAACCGCTCCAATTTCAAGGAAGCCAAACTCGACGTTCGCGCATTCCTTCTCTCCGAATTCGAACGGATCTATCAATCAGAGGATCACCGAGAGTTCATGAGATTCGTATCCAAGCCGTGGCCAGCCTCTGACGAAATCGATCGCGTGGTATGGAGATCGGGGGGGTATTTCATCTACGTCGCAACGCTCACACGATTCGTGGATGAGGAATACTTCCACCCGACGGAGAGGTTGAAGGTGATTTTGGACGCCTCGCCCTCTGATGACTCGCCCTTTGCGGAGCTCGACAAACTCTATCATCAAATCCTATCGATTATTCCAAACAAAGCTCTTCTCGTCCGGATTCTAGGGTTCATTTTCATAGACTTTGAGCAGAATGATCAGGCCCTCCAGCGCAATCCCGAGACAATAGAGCATGTTCTTGGTTGTCCACGGGGTACCGTTCGCTCCTTGCTCAGAGGAATGCAAGCCTTGCTTTGTGTAAAGAACAATTTTGACGCTCATGAGAGAGTTGACAAGAGGGAGGAATATGTGGAATCCTTTCATGCCTCGTTTCGAGACTTCTTATTTGACAAGGATCGCGCAGGTAGCTTCTTTATTGATCCCAAGAAACTCCACGGTGATATGGCCTGCAATGCGTTGAAGATGATTCACGACCAAACACCCACGTAAGTATGTTGCGTCTTGGTTAGGCCTCACTAGTGCTGAGCAAGTGCTGAGTGAACTAATGGATTCAATGACAGCCGCGACCACTGGTTACTCCTTACATGGAGCTTTCACGCACGGAACTCCGATCCTTCTAATTCTTCAAAGATTTTAGATCAACTCAGATCCATTCACATCGACCGATGGACTGCTATTACGGTCGACCCGTCCCATCCCATGGGCTGCATTTTGATGTCAGTCAAAGCAATAAACTGGTTGAAGGTACCGAGTCGTAGAACATCCCGCATTCATCAAAGCTAACCGTAATATTAATCTGTTAGTCACTTGGAGATTCTGCAAACGATTTGGTCATTTCAATGACATCTTTACTTGACTACACCTTCAGAAAATGTCTCGCAGATCCAGGAGTGAATGTAGTGATCCTGCAAGGGCTCTTCACTTTATTCCCCGACTTGGGGATATTCGGTACACCCCCTCGGCTTTGGAGATACATAGAACTGGGTGAAGCTAGCAGCGAGTTCAAAAGCTTCATGGACGACCCCGTCCGTTCTGAAGGTATGATTGATACCCCTGGTGTTCGTCACATGCACCTCGCTCTGGGCTGCTTGCATCTCTTGTCACATCCGGGAATACTCAAAATACAGGATCATGAACGGAGGTACAACAGATACTTTTGGCACCGGATGGCCGGGGTGTTGATATGTATACATTTGACAGTTTGGCGAGTTATTTTCCGATGTATGCCTCAGGGCTTCAACCTCCAATTGAGCCAAGTATGTACCGCTGGCACCAACATTTCACTCAATACCCGTATAATCCCCAGTGGGTTGATACTCTTCCCTGTTAAATGAACATTCCTGGATTGATATTGATAACTGAAATCAGAGAAACGGAGAAAAGACTCTCATATTCAAGAGAGCGTTGGATGGACCATCTGTCACTTTCAACACCAGGCGATAATTCAATCATTGCCTGTCTTCGGGTTGTCGGTAGACATCTTGTGAACCAGACTTCTTCCTGCATATCCTCACTTGTCGCAGCAGAACCTCAGGCTTCCACGTGAGCGATCCTGATTATCCTCACCAAAAGCAGTCAGACCTTGACCTATCCCTTCGTTCCACTTAGTGATGAACACCTTGCAGCACATGTTCTCAAGGCTACTTCGCAAACTCAGCTCGGAATCAAGCCAGAGGCAAGCACCCATGAAAATGACATTACCAAAGCTCAGATGGTGGTGGAATGGTTAAAGGTTTGTGCTCCTTCCTCGGACTCCCTAGTCCTCTCAATACCGAGAAATCTGAGTTTGCCTATAGAAAGCACTAAAGCCTCCATACGACCTCGTACAAGAGTGGACCCCGTGCTGGAGATGTGGGAAATTTCACTCATTCGATGCCAGGGCACGTCTCGTATTACCAGCCATAGAACACCCGACTTGGTGCGATCATATAAGGACAACGGTGACGGATCTTACAGACGCTTCGGTTGGAAATATCCATTTCCAGCCTTCCAATTCTGAGTATCAATCGACAAGCAAGTCCACTGCTTATGGTCTACTTGGAGCCATCAAGACCAAGGATGACGAAGCCATAGGGTGGACAGGGAGATTACGAGGAAAGTTGCGCCACATTATGAAGAGCGTCTGAGGTTAGACCATTATTCATTGTTCGTTGAATCGTTGATGTCAGCAAAATATACAGTCAATTGTCAAAATTATGACATGTGCATCGACGGGCACGCCGAGGATATCGTAGTACCCCGTCTTAAGCGGGCGTTCCTGGGTACGATCTTGCGACTGCGGCGGGATGGTGGTGCGCCGCTTTTATCGGTGTGCTGACGACCCACAGAAACAGGGCACCAAACTCGAAAATGAATCCGTTTTCCGCGAGACGTGCAACAGCATCCTCGAAGGCCCAAATGTACCGCGCGGTTGCGCTGCAGATATTCGGGAGGCGTTTATGGCTGCCCGGAAGGATAAGGATGAGAGGCGGGGGAGGTGCTGGGTGAGGGTGCAGGTGGGGATTCGGGGTGTGTGAGGGTAGAGACGAGTAGTTGGGCGAGGCAGGGGCGGTAGAGGATATGGGGGATGGTGTTGAGTGTTGTACCTCTTCCTCAAAGGGCTGATTTTTTACTTACTCGTTCCGCTGCATACCTGCTCACAGACACTCTCTGCTGACTAGACGCTAATGTACGATACGATCCCCCCTCCCACGCACTTGCACCTCGATACGATGCGAATTATTCCCTGTCGCATTGCATTTGCATATACAATCTCAATACACAACACACATTTTACCCATCTAACACATCCCATTCCGTATTTCCAAAATGATCTTCTAGATCAGCTGGCTACGTGGGCACCTGCGACGCCTTCAACTCCTCTGGCTGCTTTTCTGCTAGCTCCGCCGCGGCGCGCGCCAGCTCGGGCGCAGCCGCGTCTTCCGGCGCAATGGCGTCCTCGGGCTTCACAGCAGCGCCCTCAACTACGGGTTTCGCGTTCTTGCCCTTCCCCGGCGGGGGTGGGTGGTATACCTTCTCCTGTTAATTTGGAAAGGGGAAAAAAACGACAATCAATACAAGAAAAGAAGAAGAAAAAAAGACCACAGTTACCCCGCCTTACCTTCTTCTTTTTAGTCCCCTCAGGCTTAGTATTCGGATCCGGATACGCCAACTTCTCCACACGCTGCCACTCCTCGTCCTCTGCGAACGCCCGGCGTATCGGGTCGAGCAACTCGTTGAT
>JABCKH010000190.1:0-28789 GCA_018851285.1 Lyophyllum semitale | reverse complement strand
TTCGATGTTGTGCTGTTAAGCGCGATCGCCAAGTTGAGAGCGACATCAGGGGCGCGGGAACCCCCAGGAGCACCGGGGTTGGTCAGCGGGTGCAGGTTAGTCTCAACCATCGGGTTGGAAAGCGATGAGACCGTCACAGGGTCAACAACAGCAGCGCCGCTGTAACGAAGGATGGCCGAGTTGATCCCGCCGGTGAAATCGACACCGGCGCCGGAGCTGGGCTGCGCGCGGACCCAGTAGTTACCAATGGCTTGATTGGCGGTGAGGACGAAGGAATACCGTTGACCGGCAAAGATCTGGATTGAGTCGACTGTCAGCGGTGTGTGATTGACGCCGTCAACTTCGATGATGTTCTGAGGATCAAAATATTAGGACCATGGGGGTTCTTCGAATCCCATCCACGTACCATGGTATGTCCGTCAATCGAGAATATGTAGTTCGGGTCGCAGGATATCGAGACGAGGCGGAAGCGGTAGCGCTTACCGCTGACGACATTGATAATAGACAGAGGGGAAGTCGTGCCGCCCGGGGTCCTTCCAAGACCGTTAATGAGGGTCGCATTAGCAGTCGGGAACAGGCCTGCTGAAGGGGCCGGGGTGTGATACCTTGATGATCTAATAGTAAGTATCAGTCAACGACAAGAAAGCATGTAAAAACTTACCAATCAGCGAGAGTAATGACAGTTGATTCTGAAGATCGACGTTAGAGCTAGTCAAATAACAGAAATGTAGAGAAAACGCGCCATCGTCGACATCATAGCTAATTTGATTAAACTCGTCAGGGAAAGTCATGAGAATATTTTTTTAAATATAAATCCTCACAGAGAAAGGTTTGGGTCAGCGAGATCGTAGATGACGATAGCACCACGGAGGCCATCGCAGTATTGTGTCGCTGCGAGGAATGAAAGTAAGTAAACATCACCAAGTAATAGCAAATGCGACATACAATAATGCGAATGATACCAGAAGGTACCGGCCTGGTTCGGGACAGAGAAATCGTACAGGAACGATGCTCCGGGTGCAATCGGACACTGCGTTACACCTACAGGGCCATCTGCCCAGCTAGATCCTGATTGAAAGAGGCCGTGCCAATGCTGCAACCAGAAGGTCAGAACGTCGTCCCAAGCGTTGAAGCGCGTGACGTACGATGCTAGTGCTCTTGCGCATGGTACTATCAATCAACGAATCGATAACATTCAGTTGGAACCTGTCTCCCTGAGATCGATGTCAGAGTAGAAAACAAGTCATAGTGGAAACTTGGCTTACTTTCTTGCCGGTAATGAGGGGGCCAGGAAAAGCTACGTTGGTCAAGTTGGTTCCCGCTAGGACGGCTCTGAAGGGAAGGCAAAAAATGAGCTATCCACCGACCTTGAAACTGCTGAATAGAGATACTCACGAGCGCGTGAAGCCATCAGGTGCGATGTCACTGTTGGCGATGTACAGGTCAGAGACGGGACCAACCGTAATGGCATATGTGCCGGCGATGAGAGAAAGAACGAAGGAAGCTGACAAGAACATTGGAGGAGGAAATCTTGGACGTTGAAGGGAGAACCTTTGGCTCTTTTATCTGAGAACCGTGAGTACTTAGTGCTATGCGTAAGCTTGTTCATACAACAGCGCCATCAGACACAGGAAAGCGCAGCATTGCGAGACGGCGGCCGCAGTCTGGGCAGAAGAGCTGAGGAAGGTCATACAAAATTAAAACAAATGGAATGAAAGGGTCGCTCAGCGAGGTCGGTGCTCGTTGAGGCAACGCGTCCCTTGGATATGAGAACGGACTTAGCGTTGTGATGGCAGATTTGACGCATTCACGTGGGTCTGCCGATAATGCGGTACCGATGTAGGCAACTTGAGAAAAGCGCAATGTAAATGAGCTGATAAAGAAAATTCGGGCACGTATAGCGCTGAGTGAATTTACCTGAACGTCGACCCCCTGTGCAAAGCCCTCCTCTCCGTCATCGCTCTCGTTTTTGCTTCAACCGCTGTCGTGATTTTC
The DNA here is from genome assembly GCA_018851285.1 of Lyophyllum semitale. NCBI lineage: Eukaryota > Fungi > Basidiomycota > Agaricomycetes > Agaricales > Lyophyllaceae > Lyophyllum > Lyophyllum semitale. The sequence continues at coordinate 26,794 of JABCKH010000190.1, read as the reverse complement.
TGCGACCCAGCTTCGCGCCATTATTGAACGATTCGTAGACTGCCCTTTCCCAACAAGGCAAGGTCCTTACTGCAAAGAGAGTGTATCACAGTATCGTCAGTACGCCTCCGTACTTCGTGGATAGAACGACGGAAATAGTGTGGACGTAAGTGATGCAGATATTCGCATCTCTCTATCCCTGAGAGTTTACCATCTTCGCAGCGAACGCCCAACCGTCACAGCTATCAACGGAACCGCTGAAACTGCTCGCTAATCTCCGTTTTAATCAATATCATTCAACTGGCTGATCACCCTGACTTACTTCGATGATAGCAAGGAGGCCGGCACATAGCCTCACGGTCATTTTCCTGTTTCCACAAATGCGTCCAACTCGGATTGATATCCTCCGCAAGGGTTTCTGGAATCGTTACATCGATGACTGTCACCTATTTAGTAGTCTTGAATGTCACTCAGTTGATCTGACTTGCCGTGAATATCTGTCCTGAATTACCCCGGATCTGTAACGAATCCAGAGCAATGTTTGCCGATACGTGCTTCAATTCCGACATTAGTGCTTGTGATAACCGTCCATCTTGGTTCCTCTATTGGAAGATATGTAGTCGGTAGACTACTTATCGGTGTCAGCAAGGTGTTAGATTCTTGAGGACGACTCACGAGAACAAGGACCGGGTGGACCCTCTGAATTGCAAATCTCTCTTGTAACCTTCAACGGGAACATATCTTTTGAAGAAAAAGAGGAGCAGAAAATCTAGCTAGTGAATAACATCCAGAGAGTAGGATTCAATGAAATGAATGATGGCGGCCCGTCGACGACCGCGATCATTGTTTGCCACAGCGCCTATTATCAAACGAGCGCTTTTCTTCTTCCCAACCGTCACCAACGATGAAAACGCGCTGTATATTTCGTTTCTCAGATTGCACATCCGGTACGTATATGTGTTTGAGTGTCTATCGACGAGGCTTATCTGGATAACCAGCCACAGACCGCCATGCTTGCATCGAAGACTCATCGAGGCCAATATTTTTACCTTGGACTTGCCTTGGTCTGCCCATGCATCAACGGACTCGTCGAAATGAAGACTTGATTCACCAACACCTCCCTTAATCAGCTTGAAAAAGCGGTTGTCGTCTGGGCTTACGCTCTTGAGTCTCGAAGATTAAACCGACGACCACCGTTCTTATCGGCATTCACCTCGCCATAGATATCCAGTGCTGGGGTACGTTTACTCTTATCATACACGTCTCATAGCCTGACGTTGATACTTCTCTCGTAGGGCCATCACTCATCAAGAAGTCCAACTCAGATTTCTTCAAACCGATCTCTTACAAACAGTGTATCCTCTGACATACTCCTCCCGGCCAGTGATCGCTGCAGTCCCTGCACCTTCGCACGAAAGATGGAGTATAATACAAAGTGTATAATAGTCGAGCAGGATTGGTCGTACATTTTCCCCATTTCTCTGTATAAATGAGTCCTAACTACCTCCCGCTGTCTAGATGATAATTCTTGAAGACGAACCAAAGAGCCGATACCCGATGAATGGCCCAGGTCCCATTCGATCACAGCGACTTCGACAGCCTCAAGCTTGCCGTCATCAACCTTGACGCACACACCGAGGTTCTTCTCCCGGCGCGAGGTGGCGCGGGAGAGGTAGCATAGATGGAGGAGTAGGAGTAGTTGGCGAGGGCGAGGGAACACGCTTGTTGATTCGGTTCCCTTCCTAGTCTCTAATCGACGAGGTCCTGTCGGCGGCGTTGTTCCCAGATTGTGGCTTCGTTGACTAGGTGGAGGCTCGACTCCGGGGCGAGTTGAGGGTAGGATAGTTGGCTGTGCAAGACCGGCAGCGGCGGCGGGTGTGGACGGCGCGGTGGGTGTTAGATGAGGACGTAAAATCCTCTGATCGAAATGTTATTTCGGCCCAAATTGAACTGAATACGAGTCGAACGTACACTGGTAGCCTGTCCCTCTCTCTACTCACGCAAAAACAAGGTTAGACGAAGCTTCCAATATGGTGTAGCACCGGTGTATTGAACCTGTATCATACAGGTGCTGGAGGAGCGTCATGAACGGCTGCATCATGACCAGAGTCAGTTCTAGTAATACTGAATAAGTTGCAACGAATAAACATCTACGGCAGGTGTCTAACGCTAATCACAATGATACGTACTAACTAGTGCGCCCATGGGTGGTTTGGAAAAAAAAGATACATGTCGTTAGGGTTGTAGGACCTGATACCGGGTCGAACGGCTGTATGTGTGGCGGGGAGGTCTGCGGACAGCCATGGGTTCCGCTATACCATCAGGTGTGGTGATTCCTGCACGACGTGACCACTGCTGAGCCTTTGGCGGCGGTGGTCAAGCAGTGGTGGTATTCGAACTGAGCGACGGAGGTCACCACTGGACTTGCACTTGAACGACTGAGCGCAGAGGTCTGATTTTCTGCCAGGGATCTAACGGGGTCTGGTTGAGTAAGAAACTCTTTTTCAATTTGTCGGCAGTTCTGTATCGCTTGGAAAGGCTAGGTGATTGAAGTAACCGCTAAACAGGAAATCAAACGAACACATCAAATTTCATCTGAATATTTGAAAAATTATAGAACATTAAGGAAAGTAGGGGCCTTCTAGACCTAATCGTACCCCTTCAACCATATATATACCAATAACAATAAGGACATTACTATTATTGAGATCGATTCGTTGACGGCGATGCTGGGCTTTATTGACTGGACGCTGGAAGGGCATCGAATGTGGGGCAGAGATTATCCCACGAAGCTAATTACCGAATAAGCACAGTTACTAAATACGCTCGCAGCTAGATCACTCACTAGGACGTGTTTGTGTGGCAACGGCACCCGCATCTTCAGCGAAAACGATGGCGAGACCACTGTATCGAAGGGGAATGTAAGATATCAATGCCCAAGAAGAACTAATTAGACTCACATCTCGAGATGCCAGTCGATGTGGCTGCGCGACATCACTGTTAACAAGGGGGGAGTATCAAAGCTTCGATACGAGCTCACCAATGGAAGATCCATGGGCCAGAATTATTAGTGGTGAAACGGATAGTGGTGTTGTCGGTGGTTGCAGGTCCCGTTGAGACAACATCGCGACGGACCTATTGCGAGAATTAGCTTCGCTGAAAGCCTAAACGGGTTCTGGAAACGTACCGGGTTAGCGTAATTATACACAGAACTTCCAGCGCTACGGACAACATCGAACGTGTGCTGGATAAAAAATGATTGATCAGCTCCACCATCGCCAGAGGAATGAAGGGAGCCATAGCACTTACACCGTGTAAATGGAAAGGATGCTGTGAACAAACTGAGAGTGAGTGGTATACAAGTACGAGCCATAATATGCACTGACCGGGGCGCCAGTAGTGCCACCTGGGATGGATATTTCGATGACAGAGTTCGCTGGGACCGTATAAACGCTCCCCGCAGGAAGCAGTTCCTGTGCGGTACGGGCGCCGCTCAAGATCTGCAGCAACACCGGAGCAGTTGGTGGTGCGAAGGTGGCGCCGTTGACAGTGTATTTCAATGTTGTGGTGTTGAACGCGATGGCCAAGTTGAGAGCGACATCGGGGGGGCCGGAACCTCCAGGAGCACCGGGGTTGGTCAACGGGTGCAGGTTAGTCTCAACCATTGGGTTGGAAAGCGATGAGACCGTCACAGGGTCAACGACAGCGGCGCCGCTGTAACGAAGGATGGCCGAGTTGATCCCGCCGGTGAAACCGACACCAGTGCCGGAGCTGGGCTGCACGCGGACCCAATAGTTACCAATGGCTTGATTGGCGGTGAGGACGAATGAATACCGTTGACCGGCAAAGATCTGGATAGAGTCGACTGTCAGCGGTGTGTGATTGACACCGTCAACTTCAATGATGTTCTGAGGATCAAAATATTAGGACCATGGGGGTTCTTCGAATCCCATCCACGTACCATGGTATGTCCGTCAATCGAGAATATGTAGTCCGGATCGCAGGACATCGAGACGAGGCGGAAGCGGTAGCGCTTACCGCTGACGACATTGATGATAGACAGAGGGGAAGTCGTGCCGCCGGGGGTTCTTCCAAGACCGTTAATGAGGGTCGCATCAGCAGTCGGGGCCCGGCCTGCTGAAGGGGCTGGGGTGTGATACCTTGATTATTCAATAGTAAGTATCAGTCAACGACGAAAAAGCATGTAAAAACTTACCAATCAGCGAGAGTAATGACAGTTGATTCTGAAGATCGACGTTAGAGCGAGTCAAATAACAAAGATGTAGAGAAAACGCGCCATCGTCGACATCATAGCTAATTTGATTAAACTCGTCAGGGAAAGTCATGAGAATATTTTTTTAAATATAAATCCTCACAGAGAAAGGTTTGGGTCAGCGAGATCGTAGATGACGATAGCACCACGGAGGCCATCGCAGTATTGTGTCGCTGCGAGGAATGAAAGTAAGTAAACATCACCAAGTAATAGCAAATGCGACATACAATAATGCGAATGATACCAGAAGGTACCGGCCTGGTTCGGGACAGAGAAATCGTACAGGAACGATGCTCCGGGCGCAATGGGACACTGTGTTACACCTACAGGGCCATCTGCCCAGCTAGATCCTGATTGAAACAGGCCGTGCCAATGCTGCAAACCAGAAGGTCAGAACGTCGTCCCGAGCGTTGAAGCGCGTGACGTACTATGCTAGTGCTCTTGAGCATGGTGCCGTCAGTCAACGAATCGATAACATTCAGTTGGAACCTGTCTCCCTGAGATCGATGTCAGAATAGAAAACAAGTCGCAGTGAAAACTTGGCTTACTTTCTTGCCGGTAATGAGGGGGCCAGGAAAAGCTACGTTGCTCGAGTTGGTCCCCGCTAGGACGGCTCTAAAGTGAAGGCAAAGAATCAGCTAACCTGCGACCTTGAAACTGTTGAATAGAGCAACGCACGAGCGCGTGAAGCCATCAGGCGCGATGTCACTGTTGGCGATGTACAGGTCAGAGACGGGCCCAATCGTAATGGCATATGTGCCGGCGATGAGAGAAAGCACGAAGGAAGCTGACAAGAACATTGCTTCGACGACTGGAATGATGAGGAGGAGATTTTGGAAGTTGAGCAGAGGACATTTGGCTCTTTTATCTAGAAACCGTGAGTACTTCGTAGCCGTAAGCTTGTTCATAGAACAGCCCCATGTACATAGCCCCCTCCGCGTTCTCACCTTTCGAAACCTGTTGAAAGATTCCTTTTTGAGATAGGTCCGGACGTACTCGGCTGTCAATTGAAGAAGCCTAAAAAAGTCGTGCGCCGATCGATTCCCGACACGGTTTTGCTAGGTTTACAAGCACGACGCGTAGTACGTCGGCTAGATATGTTGCAGATTGGCAGAGACAGGTAAGCACAGCATAACTGCGCAGTCCAGTTGGCAGAACTGAGTTACAAGAAATCATAAAATGGAATGAAAGGGTCGCGTTCAGGATCGGCGGCGAGTTCGGTACTCCCTGATACAAAGCGTGCCCTGGACGTGAGAACTAGGAAGAGCACCGTCCGCTGACGACGCTGCACCGAGGTAACCGCCGAAGTAACTTGAAAAAAGCGAACTGCACAATGTGAATGAGCTGATAGAGATTCGGGCATTTGAACTTACTTGATCGTCCATCCCCCATGCTGTACAAATCTCTCCTCTCCGTCATCGTCCTCGTTTTCGCTTCAACCGGTGTTGTCTGCAAACCCAGCTTCACACAATTGGTCAACGATTCGTAGACTGCGGTTCCCCAACAAGGCAAGGTCCTCAAAGAGAGTGTATCATACTATCGTCAGTACGCCTCCGTACTTCATGGACAGAACGACGGAAATAGTGTGGATTCAGATGTAAGTGATGCGGATATTCGCATCTCTCTCTATCCCTGAGATCTGAGAGTTCATCATCTTCGCAGCGAAGGCCCAACCGTCACAGCCACCGACGGAGCCGCTGCAAATGCCCGCTAATCTCCGTGTTAGTCAATATCATTCAACTGGCTGATCACTTACCTCGATGATACTAATAGCGAGGAGGCCGGCACATAGCGTCACCGTCATTTCCCTGTTTTCCACAATTGCGTCCAACTCGAATCGATATCCTCCGCAGGGGCTTCTGGAATCGTTGCATCGATAACTGTCACCTATTTAGTACTAGTAGTCCTGAATGTCACTCATTTGATCTGACTTGCCGTGAATATATATTCTGAATTACCCCGGATCTGTAACGAACCCAGAGCAATGTTTGTCTCCGAGTCGTGCTTCATTTCCGGCATTAGTGGTGGTGATAACCGTCCATGAACAGCTGGATGCAGCTCGAGGCGAGATGAATGCCTTTGGGGTACTTGAGGTATTAGAGAGAAAGGCAAATACTCGGCTGAATCCTAGAACAGGTAGTACTTGTCTGCTAACCACGGGGAGCACTGGCTGAGAGATCAGAGCCGCAGCAGCTTGTAGACCGTAGATCATTAAGCATTGGTCAATTCCAGCTCCCAACAACAGCGGCCGAGTCCAGGCACTCGGTCGACTCTCGGTTCCAGTGTCCACTATTGGAAAATATGCAGTCGGTAGACTATCGGTGTCAGATCCTTGAGGACGACTCACGAGAACAAGGACAGAATGGACCCACTGAATTGCAAATCTCTCTTGGAATCTTCAATGGGAACATATAATTTGAAGAAAAAGAGGAGCAGAGAGAGTAGGATTCGATGGAGTCAATGGCGGCAGACGGCGGCCCGTCGACGTCCGCGATCATTGTTTAAATTTGCCACAGCGCCTATCAAACGAGCGCTTTTCTTCTTCCCAACCGTCACCAACGATGAACTCGCTCTATATATTTCGTCTCTCAGATTGCACATCCGGTAAGTACGTATATATTTTGGAATGCCTATAGACAAGGCTTATCTGGATAACCAGCCACAGACCGCCATCCTTGCATCGAAGACATCAAGGCCAATATCTTTTCGTCTCCCTGACACGTTGGTCCGTCCATGTGTCAATAGACTCATCGAAATGAAGATTCACCGACACCTCCATGATTCAGCTTGAAAAGAGGCTATCGTCTGGGCTTACGTTCTTGGGCCACGATGATCCAACCAACGGCCACCGTTTTCATTGCCATAGATGACTATTTCCGTCTGGCACTGGGGTACGTCTGGTTTTATCCTACACCTCTCCTAGTCTGACGTTGATACTTATTTCGTAGTGCCATCGCTCGTCAAGATGTCGTCCGCTCACGATCTCTTCAGACCGGCCTCTTACAAACAGTGTGTCGACATACTCCTCACGTCTAGTGATCGTTGCAGTCCCTGCTCCTCGGGCACGAAAGATGGAGGATAGTACAAAGTGTGATGGGAGAGCAGGAACTGGGAGCTGTCGAGAGCGAGAGCAAGCAAATTCAGGATAAGTCGTACGTTTCCACCCTTCCTATCTATAAACGAGTCCTAACTACCCCTCCTGCTTCTAGATGATGATCCCTGAAGACGCGCCCAAGGCCCATACTAGAATAATGGCCCGGGTCCTATTCGACCCCAACGATCCCGACAGCCTCAAGCTTGTCGTCATCAACCTTAACGTACACACCGAGCTTTTTCTCCCCGGCATAGCACCCAGGCCTCACTGCACTCGAGCGAGGATGGTTCCGCCGCCCACTTCTGCCTCCGACTTTGCTTACGCATCTTACTCGGACCTTCACAGTGACGGATCGGCGGAAACGACGGGATCGACTTCTTTTCTAACGTCGACCACGATGTGGGCATTTGTCGTGAAAGTTAGCTCGGCTAGGTCATGGTTGGTAGAACGGTTTCGCCCATAAGACGCATATCGTCGAGTTGCCCGCTATAGGCAACCCATCACCGATGTCACTGTCACGGTTGAGCCAGGATGGAATCCATCGAGGACTCGGGGCAAGCGAACGTTGTCGTGCTGCCATCGGCGTTTTCGTGTGCGTGCGGCCTAGGAGGGCTGTTGAACGAGACATGACCTGGCGTTCATGGAGCTGTTAGGAGAAGCGCGAGGTGGCGCGGGCGAGGCAGCGTAGACGGAGGAGCTGCTGGCGAAGGTGAGGGAAGCACGCTTCGGTTCCGTTCCCAGGCTTCAAGTCAGAGCTGCCAATTGACGAGGTCGTTTCGGCGGCGTTGTACTCGAATTGTGGCTTCGTTGACTGGCTGGAGGTGATGCCTTTCGGCTCTGGGGCGAGTTGAGGGAAGGATGGCCGGCTGTGCAAGATCGGCAGCGGCGGGGGGTGGACGGCGCGGTGGTGGTGGTAGATGAGGATGCGAAAGTATGGCTTCTGCGGCGTGGTGTTGTTGACGACAGCTGACGACCCGCCGTTTGGTATTTAGCAAGAGTTGATCTTCTGCCAATTGAAGTACTATTTCGGCCCAAGTCTTTCGAGTTGAACTGAATAAAAAGTAATGGAGCAAGACTCGTAGGGCGGAGTCGACTGGTAGACTGGTAATTATAACCAATCCCTCAACTCGGCAAGCCTCGAGTGAGCTTACGCAAAAACAATGCCTACGATATGATGGTTTGACGTCGGGTCGAATGGCACTGACTCCTGTTCTGCGGAATGAGATGCGGACAGACTCTGCTATACCATCAGGGCTGTGATTTGTAGATTGCGAGGGTGTTAACCTGTAGAAATCGAAGCTGGACGCTACAGTTACCCTTTTCGCGGTGTTGATCGACGTTAATGACAGAGGTGATTTATGTCAAGGAATCGAAAAGATTAGCTCATCCAAATGAATAGCTTGCTACTGGATCGAACAGTGTCAGTTAGCATTCGCTACGACGCTTCCGTCATATATCTGATCAGCAGCGCCTCCGTTGTGCCACCAGGCCTGTTGAGGCTTACACGGCGCGGCGGCTGTTGTAACGTTGTGCGTTCGTACTTAAGGTGTTGGAATTGATGTGTGAGTGAAAATTTTGACGGAAATAACTGTTCGGTATGTTGAGCTCGTCTATCGAGATACCTCAGCCCAATTGGCCTCAGGCTGCCACTCCATAGTGAGTCCAACAGTAGGTTACCCAATTGTCAGGAGCATACAATTGCTGGAGGAGCGGAGTCATGAGCGACTGCATCACGAGCAGCGAAGACTAGTGACCAGATTCAGTTTTAACACTGGATAAATTAACATCTTCAACGCTAAATTACAATGATACTAAGCAGTGCGCCCATGGGTGAATTGGAAAAAAAAAAAAGATGGACATTGGGTACAGGACCTGATACCGGGTCGAACGGCTGCATGTGTGGTGGCGACTCGAAAGTCTGCGGACGGCTGTTCCGCTATACCATCAGGCGTGGTGATGCCTGTACAACGGGATCGCTGCTGAGCGTTTGACGGCAGTGGTAGTAGTATTAGAACTGCCAAGCGATGGAGATCCCCATTTTTCGATAACTCGATCTGGTTGGGTTATGTTCGAAAGTGGAGTGGAGACTAAACAGAAGAAATCGAAATCTTCTCATCCACAGGTTAAAAGATGGACGTCGCACATGGCCTGTTACCGGTTCGAACGGTTGGTATTCGGTACTGAGCGATGCATGGGTGGTAGTCCCGATGTACCACCGGGTCCTATGATGCTTGGGCGTCTTGCGGTTCTTGAAGAGCCGTAGACTCCGCGTTGGTATTCGAAACTGATCGACAATGAACCAAAGGTCGGGCCTTCCATCGTGAGCACTTCTGCTGGAGCGAGAGCAGGGTAATGGCCGAGAATTCAGTGGCAAGGTAATAACAAAGTTGAAGTTATGCGAGGTATCACAACGGCGAAGAAGGACGCGTACAATCGATTCGCCACACCGGGTCATGTCAATAGGGTCGATTACAGAAAACGGCCAGGTATCAGGCAAGGACAATCTGTGGGGTAGCTAACATCGATATGGTCAAATATATCATACTCACCGGTTAAAAAAGATTTGTATGGCGTTATGGCGCAAGGTTGCTGATCGCCGGGTCGAACGGCAGGTGTTCGGCCCCACCTATTGGGAGGCGTGCGCCGGTAGTTCCGATGTACCATCAGCTCTGACAATTTTCCAATGTCGCAGCACCTATGTAGTTCCCTGAGCTGTCTGTACATATCGTTCAATGATTATTTCAACTGAACAATGAATTAATGACGAACCAGAGGACCCGATTTTGATGAGGCGAGTGCTCCTCAAACGTTGGAATAGTTGAAGTGAATGCCTTTGGAAGGAACGCGAAACCAGTACGTAGGAGGAAATCTGAAAAGCCAATAATCACGCTAGCGATCTGGAAGTGCCGGGAGCACCACCGAAGTTGTTTGCCATGAAAGTCTTGCCAAACAACCGCTTTTCAACGAACCACCAGCATGCTTTAGACTCCTCTCTGCTAGCACTAAATAGTAATGCCAATCATGCATCATATCTTGGTCGGCTGGTTTCCCAACGCCCAGCGAAACAACTCGAGAAGGCCATTGTATTGACTTGGGTCCCGCTGTCCCAGTACTAGTGCCTCCTTCATGATCATCGATCATCTAGGCTTCGATGACACTCTTGTGTCTGGCTTGGGTACGTCTACGTTTCTTCCCTGCTTTTTATAGCCTGATATTCATACTCTTTCTCCGCAGGTGCGACACCACCTGTCCTGCTCGTAATATCTCCTCAAAATCGATCTGTCCTCCGACATTCTTTCACGTGAACACGAGATGGAGTGTAATGCAAAATGTCACAATGAAGTTATCGAGGCCCTGGCCAGGACTCAAGATGTGCGTACCGTTATGTCACACCAGGTTCGCATACCTATTCTATCTTCTTCCTAATTATCCACTCACTTTCTGTTTTCCTCAGAGTAAAATGATGCGGCAAGGACCGAAATAGCGACTGGCCTAAACACCTGTCGACTTTCATGACTTACCAAGCTCACCGTCGCCAACCTCATCGCACACATCGAGGTCCTCCTCGCCCTCCCATAGCATGCAAGTTGGCCGACATCAAGCAAAGCGCTGCTCTGGTCACGTTCATCGACAATGGACTTGTGATTTCGGCAGTCCTCGGGCCGTCAAGACTGCCGTGGACAGGAAGACCGGACATGCTCTCGACCCCCCGGCGTCCTTGTGTATACGTTCGAAATCGACTCTCATCGCAGCTTCATCTGCCGCTTCTTCCACTTCCTCTGGTTATCAGACTCGACGCGTGCGAAGGCCAGCCGCTCTACAGCAAGTACCGCATTGGGCGGTCAAATTGGGGCCTTAATGACCCCCGTGTTTTCCCAGGCACGGCAACGGCCAGGGTCACAGCCGAATTAGAGCCTGTTGTCATCGTCGAGGAGCCAATTCGGCCATTAGGCAGCCATTGATCATGGAACACACCATCGATGTTAATTCGCTTCCTATCGCAGTTGAGCTTAGGGAGGTCATCGAGTTGAGGAGACATCGCATGGTGTCCAAGATGGCTAAGCGGGAGGCTTCCTGGCAGGAGTGGGAACTGGGAGAGCAGGAAGAGCCGATCGGGGGACCTTATGCAGTTTCTTTGTATTTGGTCTTGCGAGCGTAGTGTGTGGCGTCAGCGAGAAGGATTTCGGGGGTGCCCAGGTATTCTTTCGGTGCTTGAGACGGTGGGAGGTTGGTGTTGGGTTCAAGAGTGCGAGGACGACCCTTAGGCGATGATAGGATAGGGATGCGGATGAAACTGGAGTTACTTGAAAGGGTATTGTATACCGGCTGTGTCGCACCGCGGTCCGCCCACAGTCCGGCAGAACCATTTTCATCCTCCGAGATGATTCTCTTTCGGGTTTCCTCTTTTCCAAAATTTCGACTACGCGGACAACCCAGTATACGTACAAACATGGTACATAAGAATCTGTGCACAAAACAATTCGACAACGCAATCATCGTCTTGCCTTACATACCTTTATTGCGTATACATAGAGTCGCCGCTCCGCATCGTACTAGGATTCTCCACGAGGGCGAACTTCTCTACATCACCTAGGACTCTGCCGATCAGCCCTATTGGAGACCCATGGTCCTCCCCATGTCGGATGAAGTGAAGTCCAACCGAGAAGCGCCTCGCCTACAGGATGAGGCACCGCCCACCTGGCGTGGCGCATGGCGTAGTGAGGTGGCGTAGCGGAAGCAGGAGAGGGAGCGGAAGCGGAGCGGCAAGTGAGGATGATGCTGGAGGGCGGGAAGACTTGAATACGACGATGGTGGGGGCGAAGGGGCGCTTGTTGATTCTGCTGCTGCCCGTCCTACCGCATGTGGGGGTCCATGCCAGCCAATCCTTAGAACTGGGTACTTCGTAAAACTATGCCACAATGTTGAACAAGCCTGTACAAGTATAAACGATTACAAAAGATGTTGCGGTGAAATACAATTTGGGAGAATACGCCGACTGCTTAACAATTTCATGGATCTCCGTTACTGCATTGGACTGTTTAGTGAGATGCGCATGGTACATTTTTCCCTCGGTCTCGAATGAGGGCTCCTAACCTTTGGCACGTCAGGGTTCTTAAACCTCTCTTCCAACCCGTTGGAGGAGGCAGATCTGGCCTGAGCGTATCGCAGTGCTCGGGAACGCAGTGGTATGGCTAGGTGTCGTCTGGCAAGACTCGCCAGCCGACCTACTCTGCAGCACCGCCACACCCGGCAATGTGCGCTATCTACCCCCATTCTGTATCTAATCTAGTCTAATCTACGATCTAAGTGACCTGATCGCACGGCTACACCGTCAGCAGCTGGTTTCTTAGGTATCGCTGCAAGCCTTGCTAGACAAGAGCGAAACACAAAAAATTGCATTGAATTTTATCGGAGGACACAGAAGAATAAGATTGCGCCTTTTGGACCGAATGGTCTCCGATCACATATATACCAATAACAAAAAGGGCGTTACCATCAATGACATCACTTCGCCGAGAGCGATCCTGAGCATTAGAGACTGCTCGCTGGAAGGGCATCGAATGTGGGGCAGAGATTAGCCCACGAAGCTAATTACCGAATAAGCACAGTTACTAAATACGCTCGCAGCTAAATTACTCACTGGGCTGTGTCTGTGTGGCAACGGCACCCGCGTCTTCAGCGAAAACGATGGAGAGACCACTGTATCGAAGGGTAATGTAAGACATCAATGCCCAAGAAGAACTAATTAGACTCACATCTCGAGATGCCAGTCGATGTGACTGCGCGACATCACTGTTAACAAGGTAGGAGTACCAAAGCTTCGATACGAGCTCACCAATGGAAGATCCACGGGCCAGAATTATCAGTGGTGAAACGGATCGTGACATTGTCACTAGTGGAAGATCCCGTAGAGACAACATCGCGACGGACCTATTTATAAGGGTTAGCTTCGCTCGAGGGCCAGACAGATATTGAACACGTACCGGGTTAACGTAGTTGGGCACGGAACTTCCAGCGCTGCGGACAACATCAAACGTGTGCTAGATAAAAGATGATTGATCAGCTCCACCATCGCCAGAGGGACGAAGGAAGCTATAGCTCTTACGCCGTGCAAATGGAAAGGATGCTGTCATCAAAAAAGTCATGAGTGATATGAAAGCATAAGACATATATGCACTGACGGGGGCGCCAGTAGTGCCACCAGGGATGGATACTTCGATAACAGAGTTCGCTGGGACGGTATAAACATTCCCCGCAGGAAGGAGTTCTTGCGCAGTACGGGCGCCGCTCAAGATCTGCAGCAAGACCGGAACAGTTGGTGGCGCGAAGGTGGCACCATTGACAGTGAATTTCAATGTTGTGGTGTTGAACGCGATGGCCAAGTTGAGAGCGACGTTGGGGGCGCCGGAGCCCCCAGGCGCACCGGGGTTGGTCAATGGATGCAGGTTAGTCTCAGCCATCGGGTTGGAAAGGGATGAGACCGTGGGAGGGTCAGCGACAACGGCGCCGCTGTAACGAAGGATGGCCGAGTTGATCCCGCCGGTGAAGTCGACACCAGTGCCGACGTTGGGCTGCGCGCGGACCCAGTAGTTACCAACGGCTTGATTGGCGGTGAGGACGAATGAATACCGTTGACCGGCAAAGATCTGGATTGAGTCGACCGTCAGCGGTGTGTGATTGACACCGTCAACTTCAATGATGTTCTGAGGATCAAAATATTAGCGCCATGTCGGTTCTTTGAATCCCATCCACGTACCATGGTATGTCCGTCAATCGAGAAGATGTAGTTCGGGTCGCAGGAGATCGAGACGAGGCGGAAGCGGTAGCGCTTACCGCTGACAACGTTGATGATAGATAGAGGGGAAGTTGTGCCGCCGGGGGTCCGTCCAAGACCATTAATGAGGGTCGCATCAGCAGTCGGGACCAAGCCTGCTGAAGGGGCCGGGGTGTGATACCTTGATGATCCAATAGTAAGTGTCAGTCATGGACGCAAAAGCATGTCAGAACTCACCAATCCGCGAGAGTGATGACAGTAGATTCTGAAGATCGACGTGAGAGCCAGTCGAATAACGGAAATGAGGAGAAAACACACCATTATCAACATCGTAGCTAATTGAATTAAACTCGTCAGAAAGTCATCAGAACATTTCTTTGGGAAGAATTCTCACAGAGAAAGATTTGGATCGTTCGGGTCGTAGACGACAATAGCACCACGGAGGCCATCGCAGTATTGTGTCGCTGCGAGAAATGAAGGTAAGTAAACATCACCAAGTAATAGCAAATGCGACATACAATAATGCGAATGATACCAGAAGGTACCGGCCTGGTTCGGGACAGAGAAATCGTACAGGAACGATGCTCCGGGTGCAATCGGACACTGCGTTACACCTACAGGGCCATCTGCCCAGCTAGATCCTGATTGAAAAAAGCCGTGCCAATGCTGCAACCAGAAGGTCAAAATGATGTCCCAAGCGTTGAAGCGCGTGACGTACGATGCTAGTGCTCTTGAGCATAGTGCCGTCAGTCAACGAATCGATAACATTCAGTTGGAACCTGTCTCCCTGAGATCGATGTTAGCGTAGAAAACAAGTCGTAGTGGAAACTTAGCTTACTTTCTTGCCGGTAATGAGGGGGCCAGGAAAAGCTACGTTGCTCGAGTTGGTCCCCGCTAGGACGGCTCTAGAGTGAAGGTATCGGATCAGCTATTATGCGGCCGTGATACTGCTGAGTAGAGAAACGCACGAGCGCGTGAAGCCATCCGGCGCGATGTTACTGTTCCCGATGTATAGGTTAGAAACGGGCCCAACCGTAATGGCATGTGTGCCGGCGATGAGAGAAAGCACGAAGGAAGCTGACAAGAACATTGCTTCGACGACTGCAATGGAGAAAATCTTGGATATTGAGGAGAGAATCTTTAGCTCTTTTATCTGGAAAGCGTGAGTATTTAGCAGCCATAAACGCGCTCATACGACAGCTCCGTGGACCTAGCTCTATCCGTTCTCGGAGACATGTAAGCATGGTATTGGTATCGCGTAAACTGCGGCGGAAGTCTAGGCAGAAGAGTCACAAGAAATGGAAGGAAAGGGTCGCGTTCAGATGACGGCGAAGTTCGGCCTTCGCTAAGGCAAAGCGTGCCTTGGATGTGAGAAGGGAACACGGAGTAGAATTGCCTCAGTGAGGCATTTCATTTCAGAGGGTCTGCTGATCGGTAATGCGAGATGAGCACGGGAGTCGCCGTTGCTGGGAACCTTTCAGAGAAGCGGACTACGCAATTTGGATAAGCTGATAAAGAAATCTGGGCACTTATAAGGCTGAGTTAATTTACCTGAACGTCTAAATCCCCCCGATTCAATAATGTTGTACAAGTCTCTCCTCTCCATCGTCGCCTTCTTTCTTGCTTCAACGGTTGTGGTATGTCGTGATTTTCCGCGAGTCAGCTTTGCGCCATTTTGAACGATTCGTAGACCGCCATTCCCCAGCAAGGCAAAGTCATTACTGCGAAAAAAGTTTATCACACTATCGTCACTACGTCTCCGTACATCGTGGATAGAACGACGGAGGTAGTGTGGACGTAAGTTATGCAGATACTCGCCTCTCTCTTTCGCTGAGAGTTTACCATCTTGACAGCGAAGGACCGAGCGTCACAGCTACCAACGGAGCCGTTGCAACTGCCCGCTAATCTACATGTCTGTTAGCTTGTTAAACTGAACGATCACTTCAGCTTACTTTGATTACAGCGACGAGCAAACAGCGCCGCAGTCATTTCCCCGTTTTCCACAGCCGCGTCCGACTCGAACTGATATCCCCGCAAAGGCTTTTGGGATTGTTACTTCGATAACGTTACGTAGTAGTTTTGAATACAACCCACTTGATCTGACTCATTGTGAGCGTCTTGAGAGAGCAATGTTCATTATGAATCTGATGCTGTTCCTTGCGACGACCTTGTAATTACCTCGGTCTGATTGTGGGCATCTGTAACCAGTACTTGTGAGCACATCCATCAAGAGTTCATTCGGCCTGAACGCCCTAGCCCCAACCTAGCCCAGATAGCAAAAGGTGCGCAGTCGTGAGTTAGAAGAGAGCCTCAGGGAACCCTGGTTCTCAGCTGATGAGAAGAAAGGGCTTGTTTGCCGTTTTCCAGCTACAGGTAGACTCATACCAAGAACGTCCACTCGTGTGAGGAACTTATGTGAACCTAGCTAACTTGTCTAGAAATCCGTGGTTCGATAGATACGGTAAACGACCAGCCCTGTGCGTTAGCTGACTGTTGTTGTGGCAACCTGTTTTCGCCAAGCAACACCAAATGATGTAAAACAGCGTTCTGGCACCACTGACTAGGCACCTATGGCCCTTGATGAACTTCCCCAGACTTCGTCTTTGATATCCGCTGCCCTTAAGTATCACGGAACCCTGAAATCGGAGCCGTAGCTGGC
The DNA here is from genome assembly GCA_018851285.1 of Lyophyllum semitale. Classification (NCBI taxonomy): domain Eukaryota; kingdom Fungi; phylum Basidiomycota; class Agaricomycetes; order Agaricales; family Lyophyllaceae; genus Lyophyllum; species Lyophyllum semitale. The sequence continues at coordinate 10,014 of JABCKH010000190.1, read as the reverse complement.
TTTTATTAACCAGCCGATCGAAGATGCCGTTTCCCAGCCGCTATCTACCGTTGTTTGCTGCCATCAATTCTTCCTTTATGAGTCGGCGCGCCCAAACAAGAATGATGGGCCATACGTATTCTTAATTAACTAAAGGTGAAATTCATCGCTGCTTTCAACTTTGTGAAGCCGCATCGAGTAAATAATGTCGTTTCTGCGCCGATTGTCCGGGAAACACCATTGAACTGTCACCATAATAAGGTCATTCCAAATTCCCATCTGCTCTCCCATCTCCCATCTCTCGCCGTCCGCCGTACTCTGATCTTGGAAATCGCGTAAGCCTGGCCATTGATTTACATCCACGGTCCTCTCGCATCTTTGGCCGGATCTGAGTATCCTCTGGAGGTAATTCCGCAGGCAAAGGGTCTCAGGGTAATACCTCCTTTTATTGCCGTTCCAGTTCAGATTAGTGACACTGGAAAGAACGGTCGAAATTTAGGCCGCTCGTAAGTAGAACGCTCGGAGGAACTGCCGCTAGGTGTTCCTCATCCTGTCCAGGTCAGCAACAGTCTGGGTGATCGTCTGGCCGAAAGCGATTCTACTGGTCAAATTTGTTCGAGTTCGCTTTGTACACTGGTTACTCTCTTTCATCGCCCGGATCTCGCTCAGAGATATAAAACTTCTACGTCAGAGCGAATCTCACGCAAGACTGTACTTCTCTGCCGACCGAAGACGTACTACTACACTGCGAGCCGCGTTCTTCCCAGTGTCCATCAATATTCCTGAATCACGGTCAAATGTTTCCGTTAACTGCCTATACAGATAGAGTCTGTCGTGGCCGGCAGTCGGCCGTGCACGGTTGCAATACCTAAGTAAACCAGGTCCCATGCTGATTGATCACAGTATCTGACTGATCACGGTATTTGACTGACCAATTTACGAGGCCCGGAAAGAGGTGGGTCATTTACGTCGGGCGGGTACTGGAGCCGCACAGGGATGAGTAGAGATGTAAGACTTGCATGGTATGTAGTTTACGACCACGAAAAGATCCGACCGTGCTCTAGAACGACAGTTAACAAGGTGGGCGCCATCGTGCGTTGCAGAATATACAGTATTGCCACTGCGCTGCGTCATAGAAAAGAGACAGGGTTAAAGGGCTTAATCGGCCCAAATATCTACTAACCGAACAAGGAACAGCGTTTCACGCCATCGAGAGAAAAAGGCAAAAAGCACAGCGAGATAATCAGAGAGCTGCGATCACGTCGACATGATATCAGGTGCAATGTGCTTCTCATCTCATTTGTGTACGATTTGAACGGGGGATGCGTTGACTGCGCGACGGGGATTGAGTGCAGAGAGCCTGAAGGGTGTGTAACGCCAGACGGATTAAGAGCGTTTCTCTAGGATCAAAGGAAATAGTAATCAGTGCTACGTGTGACGGCGCCAAAAAACCCATACAGCGAAGCAACAAGAGGGGTTGGGACTGACCATTACGCAAGAACATTGAACGAGAGGACAGGTGCCTGACGAATGATCAACTGCGCGTACGCATCTCACGTTGTTGAGATGGTTCGACAAAAGTACCCATAGGATTAGGATTAGGATTAGGATAGATAGGCTAAATGCATATTAGTTGCACACCAGAGTGGCTCGACTCAGCGGCTTTCTACGTATACACCTTGCCATCCGTCGACCCAGAATTGCACTCATTGCGCCCGACTTTCGTTCAGGACTGTCTCGTGGTCTGAAACCTGTCACAAGCCTTCCAAGAAGTGTATGATGAGCTTTGTCCACTTAGCTTCTCAACAGATCTCGAAACAACGGTGCGAAACAGTCTTTGCTTCACCTAACTTCGAGCGTTGAGGTCCATGGCAGACCGAACCCAAAGTTGAAGGCTATCCAACTGTTTCTGTGTACCCCGTGAAGACATCCCGAGCCAAAAGCTTTCTGTTGACAGATATCCCGAGCCGAACGCTAGTCGCTGACAGAAAAGAAACCTGCGACGATTCCGCCAGCCTAATCAGGGAGTAAGTTAGAAGTTAGACCAAGTAAGGTGGTACGGTCTCGGGAAGCCTGCTGCCAATATTCTGGTACTTACATCGCCTGCTAACTATCATGATACAGCTGTCATTCCGGAAACATATACGTGTGGATATAGATCTCACTTGAATCGTGAGCATCGCGTATCCTCCTGGAGATTTTTGCGTACCAGGCGCGCGCTAAGGACGAGTAGAGCTCCGGCAGTTGAAGGTGCCGAGACCCGACGCGGGAATCCATTCGAATTTAGAACTCCGAACTCAAACTGCGGCCACCGCTTGCCCCGCCTTCTCCTGTGCATCGAGAAAACCTTTGTCATCCATCTCGGTGCTTGTAATCATTCTGTTCTCGATTGCTCGCTTTGTGAGCACCTCCTGTCGGGCACAAGCACCGTTTCGAAGTTCTACCTTTTCTTTTTGCGATCTCCCTGCAGTCCTTTATGATCATGAATCCGGGTAGATTCATAGTGCCTATACGACACTTTTAGTTGGCATGGATCCAGAAGGTGCGCGCGCTTTACTTTTATTTCTTCCATTCGTACTTAACGTTTCTTTCTCAGCGATCCTCTCTTTTCACCGACTCCATGTAGAATCGACAGTCAAGAAGCTGTCTGACCCTTGGAATCATGCTCAAGTTCCGTACGCTACACCCGCAGTGAGTTCACTTCTCCATGTTGTGCTCGACACTACCTCATTCAGTTATCTTTCAGCCCCACCTGCACGACACGTCATCCTCATCCAATTAATTATCCCGCGTGCGCGCGCCTAAGCTTGAAGTTGCGTATACATCTATGAATAAAATCACTGTTATCGCCGATCTTATCTACGGTCAGAGAGTCCCAGGAGCTACGGTCGGACGTCGTCTCCTGTTCCGTTAGTGCCATTGTTGAACGTTGAAATGTTGACCCTGTTGACGGGCGGTATGTATACTTGGAAGCCCGGCTTCTGCTCGCACCAAAGTCACTCAAAACGACTTAACGATGCTTCATCGTTTTATTATTGGGGTTCCTTCTGGCTTTTTCGGGCCAACAGACCGGCGAGATACAGGCAACAAGCGTATTTCCAAACACTGCTCGGGTGTGTAGACAGGGTACAATCCAGGTGGACGATCTTGAAGAACCCCAGTTGAGAACGATACTCACCACTGTGCGGAGCCGAGGGAATCTCGAGGTTTGGAAAATCATTCCGGATCTTCTGTGGTTTTCACGACGCACCACACCTCGAAAAGCTGTCCTATCTATGTGCAGGAACGGCTTAACAACCCTGGCTGATGTCTTTGAAGAAATGGGCCGCCTACCCTGACCAGATTTCATGCACTGGTCGTGCGATGTGATCTTGGCGGCGCGATTTTAATGTATCGACTTGTCCGCATCATACTTCGTATATCCGCTTCTCATCGGGCCCGACGCTCGAAGCTTGGCAGGCGCAATGTAATCCTGATCATGTACTTACGGCTCTCTGAACGTTATTGGACTTAGTTGACGTCTGGCACGCTCCGTATAGCAAGACAACCAGAGGTCTTTGAAGCCAGTATTCTGCTCTATGTCTACCGTTCAAAAGATACGGCGAGTTGCAATCGTTGAATAACCCTAGTAACTATAACATGGGGGCGGCTAAGTATACAACGTACGGAAACTCTGGAGTCATGAAATCCGACTCAGTGGAACGAGAAACCTGTCAGAGATGTATTAATTTTTCTCTAGACGTTTTTTTGGTCCTCGCGAAGTTGCTACGCCTCAGAATGGAATGTTCGGTGCCAGTGGTTACCTAATAGTTCGGGACAAGCGACGTCACGTAAAAGTTTCCTTGACTTCTAGAGCGACCGTGCCGAGCGGAGACAGCGTGCACGCACAGAAATTCAAACGTTGTGTTCGTTCCACTGCTAGTCTGAGGACGCCTCGCTTCCTAGCACTTACTATTCGGATGCGTGGCATTTGGGTCTCGCACTTTGGTGAACATGGACGACAAAACGAAATAGACCCACTAGAACTTGACTAGAACGGTGGTCTAACTTGAAGCGTGCTTCAATGGACCTGTCAAGTCGCGTACAGCACTGCAAATCCCCGACAGCTGGACCGGCAAAAATTCTAGCATTCTGCCGATGTAAGTAACTTCATGCTAGCCGGGGTTGGACCTGCCCATTTCGGTTGTTGCAGCACGACCCGTACTTACCTTACCACAGGTGAAGGGTCGCATTCCTTCAGCCGTCAATCACCACTACCGCTGAGGCTTCTGTTCATCGTCCCGAGAAACGTACGTTATGCAAGAACTTGGATCGAGTTGGTGGGAAGATCCGAGCGATATTCAAAGCCTTAAATACGGTGCTGCTTGTCGACTTGCTTCTCATCGATCAACCCACTGTTTGTCATGTTCAGCGCGGTGAAGCTATCTGGCCTCTACGCCATTTCTCTCGTTGGCCTTGCCAATGCTATCGGCCCTGTTGCCGATATGGTCATCAGCAACAAGGTCATCAGTCCAGACGGCTTTTCTCGTTCGTGAGTTTGTATCCCTGCTTTGAATAACAACGCTCTACAACGCTCGTAGATCCGTACTTGCTGGTGGGGTGTTTCCTGGCCCTCTCATCACAGGGAATAAGGTATTTTTTCGTTAATATTATCCCCAAGCGTTGCTGATTTCGATTTGAAGGGCGATCGTTTCAAGCTCAACGTGATCGATTCCTTGACGGACTCTACGATGCTGCGCAGCACTAGTATCGTGAGTTTCTGCACAATACCCTCGCAATATTGATCTGACGGAGAACTGCAGCATTGGCATGGAATCTTTCAGAATGGCACAAACTGGGCTGATGGAGCTGCCTTCGTTACTCAGTGCCCTATTGTTCCAAACAATTCTTTCCTCTACGATTTCCCAGTCAACGGACAGGCAGGCACGTTCTGGTATCACTCCCATTTATGTACGTTACATTTCGCTTGGATTTAGTAGAAACGCTCATGTGTTACTCAGCGACTCAGTACTGTGATGGGCTGCGTGGAGCGTTTGTAGTATATGATCCTAACGATCCATACAAAAATCTCTACGATATTGACGATGGTAAGTTTTGATCAATGCTCGTATATAGGATCATCGTTCTTATCTCCCAACAGAATCAACGATCATAACGCTGGCAGATTGGTAGGTATATTGTCATATTGTCATCACCGTCCCACCCAAGGCTAACACCATCATAGGTATCATACACCTGCTCCCGAAGGAACTGGAGGCCTACCTCCAGCACCTGAGTCCACTTTAATCAACGGCAAAGGGCGCGCCATCAACGGTACAGCTGTTGATTTGGCGGTCATCAACGTCGTCAAAGGCAAAAAGTACCGCTTGCGCGTTATTGGCCTGTCTTGCGATCCCGCTTTCAACTTCGCTATTGACAAGCACTCGCTGACCGTCATTGAGGCCGACGGCGAATATACGGCCCCACTGGTCGTGGACTCCATCGAAATCTATGCTGGCCAACGTTATTCAGTCATCCTCAACGCGAATCAGCCTGTTGGGAACTACTGGATTCGCGCCAATCCCGATATCAGGGGTTTCCCTGGGTTCGACGGTGGCCGGAACTCTGCCATCTTGAGATACGCTGATGCAAACGTTACGGATCCTACGACACAGTTTGTCACCACCCGCCCCTTACGGGAAATCAACCTGCGTGCACTGATTGACCCCACACCACCTGGTAATCCTTGGGTCGGGGGTGCAGACGTCAACCTCAATATCGCGCACACTTTCAACCCGTCTACTTTCCGCTACGAGATCAATGGGCGTCCGTTCGAATCACCCACCGTCCCCGTCCTTCTCCAGATACTCAGTGGCGCCTACCCGGCCCAACAGTTGCTCCCGAAAGAAAGCATCTTTACGTTGCCTCCCAACAAGGTAATCGAGATATCGTTGCCCGGGACTGGTATTGCTGTCGGCGGACCTGTAAGTACTACAAGCTATCTCAGGAAGTGGGAAGACACACTAACTTGCCGCCTTGTTCCAGCATCCTTTCCATTTACATGGTGTACGTTCCTTCATCAGTTCAGAGTTATGTCATTAACCCATGACCCATGACCACAGCACGCGTTCTGGGTTGTCCGAAGCGGGGATAGTACTAACTACAACTACAACAATCCCGTGCGCCGTGACACCGTCAACACTGGTGTAGAGACTGGAAACGCAACGATCCGCTTTGTGACCGATAATTCTGGGCCTTGGTTCCTTCATTGGTGCGTACCAATTACAAAACCCATTTTTTTTCTTAGAACCTCATCCTGTTGGGTAGCCACATCGACTGGCATCTCGAGCTGTGAGTTTTATAGATTTCGTAGTGCATACCTGGTCCTGATGCTAAGTATCACAGAGGACTCGCAGTCATCATGGCCGAGGATCCTGAGGGCACAAAGGCCCACGTCAGCCCTGTACCCCGTGCGTCTCCGTCATTACTTTAAATATGTGATCGATTGACCGTGCTATTCAGCTGCCTGGAACCAGCTCTGTCCCACGTACAATACTTCGAATCCAGACCACCACTTGGAGATACCATCTCCCTATCCTCCCTATCCTTAAGGATTCGGCTCCTGAATCTAAACGCTGAAAGGTGCTGAAGTTGGTTTTCAGAGTTTCGGGAGTGTAATTATATCTAATTGTATCTTGCTTACTGGCCAACCATCACATTATTCGTTCGGAAAACGACCAGCTTCGAAAATTCCGTGATGATCGAGGCTGATTGGGAATCGAGTTCTACTCGATGTTCTGTTTTCGCTACGGTCCATCTCATTATTTCTAGCCGCACCGTAACCGAAGTGACCTCCTTTTCGGCGTTGAACGCACGCTCCAATTTCAAGGAGCTCTGTGGCGTAGATCAATGCTGGGCTGCAAGGTTTAGGATTTTGGCCCACGTCTAAAAATTCGAGGTTGAAGGGAATTGCAAGCTTCGAAGGCATCTTAGATCTTGTGATCGCCGCTTGACATAGGGATTTCGATTGGGACCGACTTGCGATAATACTTTAGCGCGAGTGTTATAGTGGCCTAAGCTAGATACACGCAGTCCTAGCAACATAGGTGGACTTAATTGTTCTAGAAAATCCTCTTTGCGAACATCCTCGATGTCCATAACTAAGCTAATCGAGAGATTATCTACTAAGTATCTTCAGCTAACCTTAGGGTTCAAGGTGAGATGGGAAAGGATTTGGGTGGCTATGGAGGCATTAACATCAGCGAGAAAATCCGTCACGAATCAAAAAGTGAATAGGACCTTGTTATTCCACTGGCTACTGGGACAGCGTCCGGAACTATCCCCATCCCCGAAAATTTCGCCGAAATGGCGATTCAAATACCAGTGGCTACTATATGACGACATAAGTGGAGAATATAAATGCCGCTCGAGAGGAGTGTTCACCTCCGTCCAAAGCCAGATAGTCCATTCGTATAGGCCTTGCCCCGCCCTGGCACAGATAAGAACCGCGTCTGGTCAAAGTCGAAAGACAATAAGCGTTTAACCGAAAATTTTGACATGTACCCACATCGCCTAGCGAACGACGTCAGTTTCTGCGCTAAATAGTGCACATCTTGAACTAACCGCATATTTTCCCCACCCCATAGAAGAAGATATCTTGACTCGCTACGGTGGAAATCAATAGAAGATGTCTCATAACATAAGGGGATCTGCTGGGGGTCCTGGCGACAACGGGTTATGTTTCCTTGAGAGCCTTTCTTTTACGAAGACTAGGGCAACGACCTAGAAGGAAAATTGAGGATAGGTGAGGCCATAGGAAGAGAAGGAAGTGAACAAGTCGAAGCTTTACCAGAGTAGTTATGAAGGTGCAAGACGTTCTCGAACCACATCCGAGAGTTGTTCACCTTATAAAGACAGGAGTCTGATACGCATTCGAAACTTGCCATCCGACGAACATCCTCATTGTCAGTCATAAGTACTTCAGAGGGTTTGGGTGGGTTCAGAGGACAATAGATCATCAGGGATTATTCTGGTACCTGACGTCGATAGTCAGGTCCCGGGCCTCATGAGGCTAAGGTAAGAAACACTCACGTCTAAGCGAAATTTCGACATCGGCATCGTTACACAGGTTATCATCGAGTAACGTCAAAAGGGTCAAGCGCCCAAGCTGATATTGGTCAAGCGACAAAAGTTTCGAGTGGACAGGTCCCTTGTATAAGACAGAATGGTCCTAAATTTGAGATGTCGCGAACCGTCTTGTCTGAAAAGGCTGTGGCAGATTTATACAACAGAATTTCTCGATGATAAGTCAAGGGATGGGATGAGCCGCCGCATCTGCGAGAGACGAGGCAGAAAACGGAGGGTGCATGAACCGCCGGCGCGCCTCGGTTACATAATATCGGAGTCTCAGGTTTCGACATCCCGCTTCGGTTCGTCCACTAATATCTCCGTTTATAAGACCTCATTTGGACCTCATGATACAGAACGCAAAAGTTATCTATCCGGCAGAGATCACCATCTAAGCATACCGTATAAACTTCCGTGAGCCAGCATGGGATAATCGTTACATCACGCAATACATTGACAATGACAGGGTGCCAGCGAGTCGTCGACAATCTAGAATGATCCGGTACATAAGTGAGGAAGAGGAGGAAGGAGCATAAACACGGTACGATAATCTCTCTGAGACCATATAAATGCGTCAGAAGAGTTACAAGTTTACTCATGACGTTTTCCCGGCGTTGACTCTTGAAAGCTTGAGAAGTCGGGCTGGCATGATGCTGGTGTATCTTGTTTGTGTTTTTAACAATGCATTATTCTGTGCATTGTTTATTTAAGGTTCAAAGACTGGTGTGTCCCGTGTAACGATTGCAATCTATCTATGAAAGGCTGACTAGGTTAACAGGTTTTCTTCCGACGGTCCATCCTTCGGCTGATGGCAAATACACCTGCCCATCCAGATCTTCGCTAGACAGCGCTATTCAGTCATCGTGCCCGCCAATCAAGCCTTCGATAATTATCAAGTTCATGTCAACCTGACATCTCACCCTCGCCTTTGCTTTCACCTTACCAAGTTCGAGATGAACCCTTTATTCTACCTACGGCGCCAGGGCGACCCTAGATTCCAAGGGGTATTCACCATGTCCAGGTACTGAAAAGAAGCATGTATCCTGGAACGAGGGCTCAGTAAGTTTGAAACGCTTTTTCAACCTGACATACGACTGACGAAGTTCATGCGATCAGCATCGTTTCCTTCGTGGTAATCTCTGTCTTCGTCGTTGAAGTACGAGCCCACTGCTTCCTCTTCCACTCAAAGCGGGGATAGTCTCCGCGCAACTATATGGACCAGTCAGTCGCAATGCTGGGGATTGGTTTGGTGGACGGGAGCGCGTCTGCCTCGGCGTTAATCATGCTAACCAGTACTTTCCCCGGTTGCGTCGCGCTTTCCCATGAGCTTTGGCAGACTGACACTTCACATCTAGCCATATGACTGGCATCTTCACTTGTAAGTGACGAAAATCTCGCCCTGTCTCAAATAACGGTACTCATCCGCGAATCGTCATCTAGTATTCTTTGTGTCGGCTCCGCCGAGGACATCGCGCCTGGAAAACAAAAACCCTGTCCCCAGTGAGAAACGTTCCTTGTCTCTGGGCGCGAAATTGTTTAACTCATTTCACAGAGTCGTATGCCAACGTTCTCTGTCGGAAGTATAACTCCTTGAAGCCTGACAAGCGTTGAGATACCTGGCTGCGGTTGAATCTGGCTGAGAGGAATACCGTGAACGCATTCAGGTTTCCTAGTTCACTTGAGAACAATGACCTTTGTCACCTATCAAATTACCTTGCTGTTAGCCCTGTCTTGTAGTGTTTGCCAAGGTACAAGTACCGGAACATGTACGTCTCCTTGTAAAGACCTGGGAGCAATGGACTGACTTCGCGAACCCGCACGCGAAGCTATGTGATATAAATGGCCATACGCGTACGATGATCCTCATTTCCTCATTCGGATACGAGTTTCATTCACCTCGGTCAGGTTCGGAACTTGAAATCCGAATGG
>JABCKH010000189.1:0-19615 GCA_018851285.1 Lyophyllum semitale | reverse complement strand
GTCAGAATAAGAGTCCGATTGGAGTCCGATCCATGGTGCGGACACATGCCACTGGCACCAACGTCCGATCCGCTGTGCGTACATATGTTGCCAGCCCAAATGTCCGATCCATGTTGCGTACACTTCGAAAATTTTTGACGAGGTTCGATCCTGGTGCGTACACAATTGGCCCAAAATGTTGCGGACACATTGGGCCAAATTCGGGGTTTTCGGATCGGACATTATGTGAGATATTCGGGGGTCCTGCTGTTGGTTACAGTAGCTGTAATCGTTTTAGAGCCTCGGTGATAGCGTAGTGAGGCCGGGGGCGTCGTTGTACTTCTGCGTTTCCGTGTTCGCTAAGGCAGTTTTGACACGCTCGCGAGCATTTCGAAATAGGTAGATATGTCCTGCGTTCATGTAGTACACCCTACCATTCAAGAGTCATCCATGGGCGGCAAGATAGTATCTAGGGGGCATGCCGCCGCCGCATAAGGCTGGCATAAGGCGGTCACTGGGGTGTCGTTGGCGGCTAAATTAATCCCCGATTAAAGTCGGATTTTTTTTCCAAAGGCTCAAGAGTAGGTACTCTACGAGTTGGTAGTCTGGAGGCGTATTGCTTACCACTACTCATCGTACTCATCATGAACATGTTGTCTGGATCCGATGGTCAAGGAAGCCAATGTATTATTACATAAAACTGACAGTTCATCGCTGATGACTGCTGATGACCGGTGATACCAAGGCAAAAACCTGATAGAATGGCTACAACTCGCCGGGTTGGCCAGCTCTTCTCTGTTCCGAACCACCACCATGCGATTCCTGCGCCCCGCTGCTGCGCTCGTCGTCCTTGCGGCGTCCAGCTCGACTAGCGCGATCTACGTGCCTCTGCGCGAGTATTCTGGCAGCACCTTTTTCGACGCATGGGACTTCTATGGAAATGTTGACAATACTACATGGGGTGCGCAATTATGGGCATACTGGTTAATGAACCGAATAATCTGAGTGTTTTTGTAGGAAATGTGACGTTTTTGGACCGAACAGCTGCGATGACACAACGTCTAACGTATGTCAACGATCTCGGCCACGCGATCGTTCAAGTCGATAACACAACCAACATCGCACCTGCCACACTTGTCAATCGCCCGTCGGTGCGTCTAGCTATTCTTTTTTGTGTCACAATCTAACAAAAATGTTGCATCGCTTTATAATTTTTCTAGATTCGGCTAACATCGAAGGATGCGTATGGGGTGGGCACGCTCTGGATAATCGACGCCGTACACATACCCTACGGATGCTCAGTACGCCGCTCTTCTTCTCTCCGAAACGCATCGTCTTAACTTACTCGGCCCCCCAGGTGTGGCCCTCCTTCTGGACCCTCGGTACTGGCAAGCCATGGCCACACGCAGGCGAAATTGACATCATTGAGGGCATCAATCTCATGGGCAACAACCAGATGGCACTACATGCTGATGCTCCCTGTGCGCAAGCCGCAAATCCACTGCAGAGCGGAAAAACACTCGCGGGCGACTGCTCGCTTGACCGTGGATGCATCGTCGCAGAGACTAAAGCAAACAGCTACGGGCAGGGCTTCGCACAGGCGGGGGGTGGTGTGTTCGCAGTGCAGATGGATATCTCGGGCGTGTTCATTTGGTTCTGGAGCGTGAGCCGTCGCATTTCTTGCAATTCGGGCTGGAAGTTTTGCTGATAATGAGTGGATAGAGGCCGCAAATACCTGATATAATCAGAACCGCGACATCGAAGTCGAATATGGACCCCGCGGCATTTGGTGTTCCCTCTGCGGCATATCTTGCGTCTGGATGCAACATCACGCAATCCTTCGGCCCTCAGCAATTTGTGCTCCTCACAACGCTTTGTGGCGTGTGGTACGTCTTTCTTTTGCGTCTAGGTCCTGTTGTCTGACAATGTGCATAGGGCCGGCATTCCTAACATCTACGCCAGCACATGCCCGGGTAATTGTGTAAGTCCACCCCATGCTACTCCTCACTCCTCTTCGTCCCCGACCATCACACTTGTTCCTTGTACTCATTGTTACCTGACAGATTCTGGACAATATCATCGGTCCTGGCAGCCCCAAATACGACAATGCGTACTGGGAGATCCCGTACATCCGCACATACATTGCTGACAACCTCGCCGCGCCGCCCTCTTCTTCCTCCACGGCGAATCCGGGTTCGCCTGTGACGTCGACGTCAGTCGTGTCGGTGACGCCCACTGGGGGTATAAATACGGGGAGTGGGAGCGGCGCGATACGTGTGGGTGCAGGCGTGATGAGTGTAGTGGGCGCGGTGGGTGCATTGTGGGTGATGTGGCGCTTGATCTAGACGGTGAGGATTTGTTTTCGAGGTTGATGGAACTTTTTTCGTTGATGGACTTATCACTATCACTATCACTATTGCATCTCTCCTTCGCTTTATTTTGTCATTATATAGAGTACGTGTAGCATACCCGTATCTTGTCTGCTTTCAAAACGATACTCATCAATGGATTTACTATCTAATCTAATATAATAATTTCCTTGTGCCCGGGGCCTGAGAGTCACCACCAGCCCCTATGTATATTCCGGTGACCTCGGCTGTGCAAGGCTTGGCTCTGAACACATTCTCAGCAAAACCCAATTTCAACGATGCCACTCACAGTCGAATCTCCAAAATAGAAACAGCAGCCGCATGGGGCCGCCCCCGGCCTCTCTACACCTTGCTCTACAGAGGCTATTTCCGAGTGTCTAAAACGATTTACACTACGTACGCTGGGTTCTCGCTCAGTCAGACGATACACAGAGCACCTAGCACCACTGAAGCGATTATCGTCTTGGAAGACTCTTTCCACATATTTCTCTACCTTCGCCACCTTTGCTTAGTGCCTGAGCGCCTGAATTCGATGATATTCTTGGGAGAAGATTCCCATGTCAAGGAATATCTTGTTCTCCGTTCTTGTCCTATCTATCGTCGCAGCGGCTCCCGAACTCAGGCTTGAAGTTGAGTTCTCAGCCTGAATTTCTGGTACGAACCTAGATCTAGTGAAGGCATTTCATTTTTCTTGGGGAGCGTCTTACTCACGTTCGAAAGTTGTTTTTTTCAATGCTTCCATTCTGGACCGCCCTGCCGGGGGTTTCGCTGGTTTTCTTGGTAAAAGATCCCCGTTACTACAACAAACTGCTCTCCAACATGTGGCACCAAGGCGCATGCCCCGCCGAAATCGATTATTCGACTGAGTCGACTCTCATCGCCTTCGCATTCCGAAGATAGATATATCTTCCCTGCTTTCTGGTCGTCGATACCGAACTGCACCGCAGCTAGTCCACCATCATAGATTTTGCGACATCCTCCACTCCAATCGACATCAATCTAGGCAAATTCGAACTGTTATAATATACATACATAGCTCTGATTCCGCGTCAAACATGCTTTCGACCCCCTCCCTTCTCACCTTGCCCCACCGCCACCCTCTAAGACTTAAGCCTTCGCTGTCCGATGCATCTTCACGTCGACTATGCTCTGGCTATTTATTTAATCGCTCGTTCTCTTTCATAGATGATAGATCAGACGAGATTTGCCCCAAGACTACGTACGCCAGCCAGCCACTGATCTGAGCGGCGTCGAGGCGACCCTTCTAATGGATCTCTCATATATGTGTCTCGTGCCTGAAATCTCAAGACGCATGACGGCATGGGCAGGGGCCTGACCCCAATTTCTGAGTCTTGCCATCCCATCATATTGCGCCCTCACTCTTGCTCTCGCTATCGATGAGTCGATCCGTTGCCCTCTGTCTCTACGTCCGACGCTGGCCTTGCTCTAGCTCTTGCTCTGGCGTTGGCGTTGGCGTTGGCTCTAGCTCTGACGCAGCTACGTACCATACACACAACGTGTGCTCGCCGTCACAGACTCACATTGAGCTCTACTACATTAAGACCGCCAAACCCCACGTCCAACACAGTTTGAATTCGTGTGCTCCTCCGGCGCCCCAGGTCCCGGAAGGGGGTCACTAACAAAGTGCATGCCACATTCCTCCGCTGCTTGTCCGCTGCTTGTCAAAAGAATCCGAGGATCTAAGGTTGAATCCGCCTTCAATTAATATATTTCCACCACCGCTTTCTCATTCTGTTCCTTACTTCTGGTCCCTGGGTGGCGACAGATCCTTATCGTACGCACCCCTTCTCATGATCCCGGGTGGTGTCGCAGCGCGTTCGATGGAATGTCGATCCTCGTTCTCGCCTTCTTCTGGCAGTCCAGGTCATCAATATACTCCTCGATCCGCGTACGCCCAGACTGAAGCCAGCATCGCAGAGCGTCAGAATAGCAGACAATGTAATTATTTTGGTTTGGTGTATCGTACAGTCCTCCAAGATATACACTAGGCGCTACAAATGAAAAATGATCGAACGCTTCCGCTGATTATCGACAGTATCATGAATGGGTGAGTGGACGAGAATTCTGCGGGGATGGTAACGTATGAGCCGGACGAAATGAACGGTGGGGAAGAGAACCTCGTGGAGAAGGAAGATGATTGAGTTCCTCGGAGCCTGGGTCAGGGTCCGACATAAAAGAAGGATAGAGATAAAAAGAACGTAGGCACGACGCGGCATTGATGGTTCAACGTTACGTGTGGTGGGACGAGGAGATAAAGGAGTGTGTGGGGTCGCTGGTCGTACAATAGATAATGATAACTGAACTGGGCGAAAAGCAGAACATCGAGAACTGCGAGAAGGAGGGTATGAAATTTATGGATAGCATGTTGACGATTAGGTGGGTATAATGTGATTGATCCAGAATGGGACAGCGAGAAAGGCAGATGGGAAACTGGCCAACAAAAGACAGGTGAGTAACGCGCCAGAAGGGAGAGCACCATTATGCTCGACGAGGGATAAAGATGAGTTCACACTCCACCGCTGCAGGAAAGATGGCCTGCGAAAGCGGCGCAGGTCAAAAGGCTGAACGACCCACGTTAATCGAAAGCGAAGCACTCACAAAGCTGTCCTTAACGTCCATACTCCTCTCGTTCGTCTCTGGCGGCAAGACGATACCAAAGTTCTTTACAATGGCTGCAATCGAAATCTTCATCATCGCCTGTGCCAGAGTCTGCCCTCCGCACATACGCGAACCAGTCCCGAATGGTATCATGTTCATCCGGGCGAGCATCTCAGAGTTGATCGTAGTCCCCAGCCAACGCTCCGGGAGAAAATATCTGGCAACAAGAAGACGGATGCGTCACGGTGCATCGACCATACTTGAGCGGAGACGATAGTACCCGGTGGCATAAGATCAAAAATTTCATCCGACGCTCCGTTCTTCGCTGTGGATGCCGGAACGACGCGCTCCAGCGGGCTCGGTACAACAGAGAGAACAATGTGTCGAACCTTCTTTGAGGAAGGCATTAAGGTATGGAAGCTCTTGATGGATCGAAAGGTCCTGCAGGGATGACGGCTGTATCTGGCATCGCTTCATCGAGTTCTGAAGCTTCTTCATGATATCCGTACGACGACTGAGCTCCCAGAAGTGATGTAATAGTGCATTGGAGGTAGTATCGAATCTGGAAAAATCACAGAGAAGAACAATTTCGCCAGACTCCGAGAATACACTGTCACAAGGCTAGGCGCACCGACGGGCGATTGACAAGTGTGGCAGGTGCGATGTTGGTTGTGTTATCGATTTTGACAATCGCGTGGCCAAGATCGTTGACATATGTTAGACGTTGTGTCATCGCAGCTGTTCGGTCCAAAAACGTCACGTTTCCTACAGAAACATTCAGATTATTCGGTTCATTGACCGGTATTCCCATACTCGCGCACCCCATGTGGTATTGTCGACATTTCCATAGAAGTCCCATGAAAAAGGAGCTGCTAGAATACTCGCGCAGAGGCACGTAGATCGCGCTAGTCGAGCTAGACGCCGCGAGGACGACGAGCGCGGCAGCAGCGGGGCGCAGGAGTCGCATGGTGGTGGTTCGGAACAGAGCTGGCCAACACGGAGTTTTAGCCATGATATATTAGCGTCCATCAAGTTTTTGCTTAGTGCCATGCGTTGGTAGGCGTTAGTGCTTGGTTGGTGATGTTCAAGAACTTGCGATCATATGACGGAGGAATGAATATTTTTAACTCAGTTTTAAATAAAAATAGCCTCGGCTCGCCGCTCCCTTCATCATTCCTGACAACATGTCCACAAGCAGGTCACCTCCCGACGGCCAACTCGTATATTACCTGCTCTTTGGGGCTTTGAAAAATCCGACCTTGAACCGGTCAGTAATGGCCATCTGTCAAAGACGGCTCCATAGAGCCGTTTTGTGTCACCTGAACCCCATATCTTGCAGCCCACGGATGACTCTTGAACGGTATACTAAAAGCAGTGCATATCTAGCCGCTTCGAAATACCCGCGAGCGGGTTCTAACGCCGTAGCGGGACTGGGATTGCGATCTCTCCAACATGGAAACGCCCTCCTCCTCCTCCTCCTGTGCGCTGGGTTCCAGCTGTACGTCGATATACACAGCACCAGTGAAGGCGAATGTGATTGTGAGAATCCTATTCACATTTTTCTCTGCCCATGCCTTCGCTGGATCCGACTCGGAGGCTTTTTTATGGAGAAAGATTCTCATCTTATTTCAAGGAATCTTGTTCTCCGTTCTTGTCGGATCTAGCCGCAAGAGGCTGCCGAAGTTTGAAATTGGGGATGCAAGACGAAGGCATTTTATTCTCTTGAGAGACCTCTTTTACTTACGTCTGCTTTCACTTTTGGTTAGTCCCAGACCGCCCCGCCTGTTGGTATTCTTCCGAAAGGTTCCTGCAATAAATTGTGCTTTAACATACTTTATTCCAGATTGGTCAGAATCCTCCTAGAATATATATGAACAGACATACTCCCGTCTCAGGTTTGGACCCCACCTCTTCCTCCCCTCTTCTTTCCTACCTTCCGCAGCCTGAGTGACCCTGTAGCGACTCCGGTCAAACTCTATAATCCTTTCGACTTCACTCTCCATATACATTATGGCATATACGATCTCCTTCTCCGCGTCTTGGTTCTCTCACAACCTCGTCATTGCCGCTACCTCCATCGCTTTCACGGCTCCCATCGTTCGCGCTATCTATAACCTTTTCTTGTCTCCTCTCAGCGCAATCCCCGGTCCCTGGTACGCGGCCGTCTCCGATTTTTGGATTACCACACACGTCCTTCGCCTCCAACAATGCAAGATCATTCAGGAGCTCTTCGAGATATACGGGCCGGTCGTCCGTATTGGGCCAAACAAGGTTGTTTTTCGCGATCTCGCCGCTATGCGAAACGTATACTCCGTGCACAAGTTCGACAAGAGCACATACTACAAGGGCCTCCTCACGTACGTTCACGCATCCAACTCGTGAACAAAAACTCTTAAATCTTGACAGTAACGACAACGACCATGCGTACGTCTTTACACATATCCGTCTTCTAGGCTCATTTCATTGTAGTATGACAACTTTGGAACATGCACCCCACTCCATACGCCGAAAGGGTTACGCGCCGCACTACACCTCATCCAATGTCGCCCAGTTTCAACCTGAGATGCGCGAGGTCACCATGGAGCTTGTAAATGTACATACTTTAGTCATTTAGAACCGACATTGGTACCGAACTGAACTACTAACACCTCTTTAGACCATAGACGCGATGTCTGGAAGCGGACCACTCAACTGTCTCGCAGTCTTCCGCCACCTCATGGTTGATGCAGCTGTATCGTCATTGTATGGCCACCGCCGTGGCGCCGTAAGCAAGTGGGCTATGGATGTTGAAGATTCCCTTTCCACGGCAATCAACGATTTCCCTAAACGCGGTATCATTGTAGGTGTACATCGATCTTTTCAGAGGCATTACTTATGCTCTCCGATTCGTATAGCGATGCACTTTACCCACCTGGCTGTGGAATTTGGTTAGTCGCATTCCCAACAGCAGATGGAGACAGATGTGCGACTCTGATAAGATCTTGGCCGAAGTCAGTAATCATCTCCCGTATTCCTGGCCCGCTCTAATCATGACACGATAGTTCGTCAGTGGGCATGTCTACGAAATGCGGGCTCAGATGAACGCCGGCAAGATTAGCGAATCCGACAAGGTCCCGATGCTTTATCGGCTTCTACGCTATCGGTATTCAGTAGACGGCCAGCTCATGCCTGATAACGACATTATTTCGGAATGCATAGGACACATGTACGTCGTCGTCCTCTACCTGGTAGAGACCAAAGTATTTACAGTGCTCCTTCAGGATGGCTGGGTCCGATACTACCTCCACTTCGCTATCATATTTCTTCTGGGAGCTCAGTCGTCGTGCGGATATCATGAAGAAGCTTCAAGCGGAACTCGATGAAGCGATGCCAGATGCAGCTGTCATCCCTGACCTTTCGATCCTTCAAGAGCTTCCATACCTCAACGCGTTCCTCAAAGAAGGTTCGATACATATTTCTCTCTGTTGTACATGACCTTATTGGATACAGGTCTGCGGTTGTACTCTGCGGTACCGAGCCCGCTGGAGCGTGTTGTTCCGTCGGGTGAAAATTTTGATCTTATGGGATATAGGCTGCCACCAGGCACTATCCTCTCTACCCAAGCGTGGTCGATGCACCGCGATGCATCCGTCTTCTCGTCGCCGAATAACTTTCTCCCGGAGCGTTGGCTGGAGACCATGACCAACGCCGAGACGCTCGCCCGGATGAATCACCACATGATACCATTTGGGACCGGTTCGCGTACGTGCGGAGGGCAGACTTTGGCACAGGCGATGATGAAGATTACGGTTGCAGCCATTGTGAGGAACTTTGATGTCGTGTCGCCGCCGGATACGAACGAGAAGAGTATGGACATCAGGGACAGCTTTGTGAGTACTTCGTTTTCGATTGACATAGGTCTTTGACCCGCCCCCACTTCCGCAGGTCATCTTCCCTGCAGCGATGGAGTGCAAACTCGTCTTCAACCCCCGTCAAGTATAACGGCGCTACCCAGTCTGGCGACCCACCTGTCTTTTTTGCCAGCTTTCATCCGCCTTTCTCGCTGTCTCAGTGTTCACTCTGGATCAATTACATTATACCTACTTAACCGTCAACATACTATCCATAGTTATCCTCGATTTCGTACCGCCTTCTCGACCCTATTCAGTTATCACTTGCAGTTACCCGTGCTATGCACGGGGCGTTCTAAGTACCATGATCACAGATTTTGCGACAGCTGCCGCCACTCCTCAGGATTCGGTTCAGCATTTTCGCCCGAACGTGAACCAGGACCGCCGGTTCAGGTTCAAACAGGTTCCGTTCAAATCCAAAGCATATTTTCCCCCGTCAAGTCCCTACTCCTCTTTTTCAAAGTACATCTGTTAAAAATGAATGCCGAAGTCAGTAAGCGGCCAAAGTCAAACCGCGAGCAGGACAAACTGTGCAACGTTGATCCCAGACCTGCTAAGGACCACTCTGAGATCCAAGTCCACTAGGTAACACGGCCAGGGGCTCCTTCTGCGGTTCAACAAACTAATAAGGACACGATGCGACAGGACGCGATAAGGGTGGCATGATGGGCACGTCCAGGATCGGTCGGCGCGGTTCACGTTCGGACGCGTTCCGCGATTTGTCTACTTCCCCCAACGCTGAACTGAACATCACGTTCAATTCAGCGATGTTTGCGAATTTTGGACTGGACTTTCGGTCCTGTTCACAACGGTTCAGGTTCGGACCGAAGTTCAGAACCGGACTAGCTCTTACATGGCCTCATACGCCGAGGCCGCCTGCCAGGCCCCTGGAGGCTAGAGGTCTGTCCGGAAAATTGGGTATTTGAGGGGCCAAAAACGACTACCAAAAACGGTCATTCCCCTGTCGGATTATAGCGTATGTGAGGAAGAGCGAACCTCAATCTCTGTCAGCAACGTTGCGAGGACCTCGGGATGAAAAATTTCCCACCACACGTTTTATGGAGTTTGAAATGCAGAGGGCGATGCTCTGCGACGGGCCTACGTTGTCGCATTGAAAAATCACCGTCGCCAGCCAGCCATCATTCAATTGGCAGGTAGTATGGACGCGTCGCGTAAAATTGCCGTTTTTGTATTTTTTTTTCTTCGCACGTGACGTACTCGCGCGACGCGCGAAGATCCCGATTCCCGAATTCCCTGTCCGACGTTGCGTATTTGAGGGCCAACATTGCGTATTTCAGGCCGATTTTGAGCTGATTCTACGGACAGACCCCTGGAGCTTCCGGGGCCCTCGCCTGCCACAAACCCCGCACTAACCCCGAAGTCCGCACCAGATGCGACACCAGCGTAGAACCTCATATAGTTCATTCTAATCATTATCGAGCCGATGACCAGGACCAGGGATGACTAGGTCTTGAACAGCTTGCCAAAGCAAAACCCTGATGGACATTGGAGGCTAATATCATGGCTAAAGCCCACCGTGCTGGCCTGCTTTTTTCTGTTACGAATCACCACAATGCGACTCCTGCGTCACGCTGCTTCGCTTATCGTCCTCGCGGTGTCCAGCTCGACTAGCGCAATCTACGTACCTCTGCGCGAGTATTCTGGCAGCACCTTTTTCGACGCATGGGACTTCTATGGAAATGCCGACAATACTACGTGGGGTGCGCGATTATGGGAATACTGGTCAATGAACCGAATACTAATCTGAGTGTTTTTGTAGGAAATGTGACGTTTTTGGACCGAACAGCTGCGATGGCACAACGTCTAACATATGTCAACGATCTCGGCCACGCGATTGTTAAAGTCGATAACACAACCAACATCGCACCTGCTACACTTGTCAATCGCACGTCGGTGCGTCTGGCCTTCTTTTTTTTACAGTCACGGTCTGACCAAAAGTACTTCTCTTGGTGATCCTTCTAGATTCGGCTGACAACTAAGGATACGTACGGGGTGGGCACGCTCTGGATGATCGATGCCGTACACATTCCGTACGGGTGCTCAGTACGCCACTCTTCTTCTCCCTGTAATGTACGATCTTAACGTACTCGACCTCCTAGGTATGGCCCTCCTTCTGGACCCTCGGTACCGGCAGGCCATGGCCACACGCAGGCGAAATTGACATCATTGAGGGCATCAATCTTATGGGCAACAACTTGATGACGCTACATGCCGATGCTCCCTGTGCACAAGCCGCAAATCCACTGCAGAGCGGCAGGACGCTCGCGGGCGACTGCTCGCTTGAACGTGGATGCATTGTCGCAGAGACCAAAGCGAACAGCTACGGACAGGGCTTCGCACAGGCGGGCGGTGGTGTGTACGCAGTCCAGATGGACATCTCCGGCGTGTTTATCTGGTTCTGGAGCGTGAGTCGTCGCATTTCTTGCTATTTGGGCTGGGAAATTTTGCTGAGATGGGTGAATAGAGGCCGCAAATACCTGATATAATCAGAACGGCGACATCGAAGTCTAATATGGACCCCGCGGCATTCGGTGTGCCCTCTGCGGCATATCCTGCCTCTGGATGCAACATCACGCAGTTCTTCGGCCCCCAGCAATTTGTGCTCCTCACAACACTTTGTGGCGCGTGGTACGTCTTTCTTTTGTGAACATATTCCTGTTGTCTAACAATGTTTATAGGGCCGGCGTTCCTGACATCTACGCTAGCACATGCCCTGGTCACTGTGTAAGTCCACCTCACGCTACTCCTCACTCACGACCATCACACTTATTCCTTGTACTCATTGTTACCCTCAACAGATCCCGAACAACATCATCGGTCCTGGCAGCCCCAAATATGACCATGCGTACTGGGAGATCCCGTACATCCGCACATACATTGCGGACAACCTCGCCGCGCCACCCCTCCCTTCTTCCTCCTCACCGAACCCGGGTTCGCCTATGACGTCGACGGTGACGCCCACTGGAGGTATAAATACGGGGAGCGTTAGCGGTGCGGTGCGCGTGGGTGGAGGCGTGATGAGTGTAGTCGGTGCAGTGGGTGCACTGTGGGTGATATGGGGCTTTATCTAGTCTAGACGGCGTGGACTTTGTTTTCGAGCATGGAACTTCTTTCGTTGATGGACGTCCTGGCTCTCCCATCGCCTTCGCATTCCGGAGATAAATATATTTTACCTGCTCTCTCCCCATCTCCCTCTTTTCCTAGTCGTCGATGCCGAATTATACCCCTAGAATAAAACCACAAACACACATAACGTGCAGTTTGTACCGGGACGCCGATGCGCGAGGCACTGCTGACAACCAGCCTGTCATCCTGGGCTTTTCATATTACTGTCGGCCCCGTAACCTGGAATAAAACCACGAACACATATAACGTGCTATCTGCATCAGGGCGCCGATGCGCGAGTCACTGCCAATCAGCCTATCCTTCTAGACTTTCCATCTAAGTACCATGCTCACAGATTTTGCGGCAGCCGCCACTCTAACTCTCCAAACAATTATAACATACATTGATCAGTCACATAACTCTCAGGCTGATTACGCGTCAAACATGCTTTCGCTGACCCCCCTTCTCGCCTTACCCCGCCGCCACCTCTGAGGAGTCTTCGCTGCCCGATACACCTTCACGTCTTGTCGAATATGCTCTGGCTATCGTTAATCGCTCGTTTCGCTTCATAGATCAGACAAGATTCGCCACAAGACTACGTACGACCGCCACTGATCTGAGCGGCGTCGGGCGATCCTTCAATGGATCTCTCATATATATATCTCGTGCCTGATCACATCTCAAGACGCATGACGGCATCGGCCAGGGCCATGACCCCATTCATGAGTCCTGCCCTCACCTCACATAAAATTGCGTCCTCACTCTTGCTCTCAATCACTTTCGATAAGCCGATCCGTCGCCCTCTGTCTCTACGTCCGACGCCGGCCTTGCTCTGGCTCTTACTTTGGCATTGGCGTTGGCGTTGGCGTTGGCTCTGACGCAGCTACGTACCATACACACAACGTGTGCTTCCGTCACAGACTCACATTCAGCTCTGGCACACCTAGACCGCCAACAACGCACCCAAATCCCACGTCCAATTCGTGTGCTCCTCCGGCGCCTCTGGTCCCGGAAGGGGGTCGCTGACATTGGTAACAGCGCAAGCAACTCCTCCACTGCTGCTCACCCGAAGATCTAAGGTTGAATCTCGCCCTTTCGAAGTCGCCTTCATTTAATATATTTCCACCACCGCTTTCTCGTTCTTTTCCTTACTTCTGGTCCCTGGGTGACGACATATCCTTATCGTACGCACCCTTCTCATGATCTCGGGTGGTGTCGCAGCGCGTTCGATGGAATGTCGATCCTTGTTCTCGCCTTCTTCCAGCCCAAGGTCATCAATATACTCCTCGATCCGCGTACGCCCAGCACTGAAGCCAGCATCTCATCAGTATGTCAATGCCAGCAAGAACTGCTTGCCGCCGCCCCACCATGCTGCTTTGCGATGCCATCGCCACGTGCATCCATAGGTCCGTCATCGCAGAGGCGTCAGAACAACAGAGTATGGAATTATTTTGGTTTGGTGTATCGTACAGTCCTCCAAGATGTACACTAGGCGCTACAAATGAGAAATGATCGAACGCTTCCGCTAATTATCGACAGAATACGTGAGCGGACGAGAATACTGCGGGGATGGTAACGTATGAGCCGGACGAAATGAACGGTGGAGAAGCGAATCTTGTGGGGAAGAAAGATGATTGAGTTCCTCGGAGCCAGGGTCAGGGTCCGATATAAAAGAAGGATAAGGATAAAAAGAATGTAGGCACGACGCTGCATCGATGGTTCAACGTTACGTGTAGTAGGACGAGGTCCGAGGAGATAAAGGAGTGTGGAGGGGGTCGCTGGTCGTACAATAGATAATGATAACTGAACAGAGCGAAAAACAGAAGAACTTCGAGAACTGCGAGAAGGTGGGTATGAAATCGAGGATAGCTATGGATAGCATGTTGACGATTATGTGGGTATAATGTAATTGATCCAGAGTGGGACAGCGAGAAAGGCGGGTGGAAAGCTGGCCAAGAAAAGACAGGTGGGTAACGCGCCAGAAGGGGGTAGCGCCGTTATGCTTGACGTGGATTGAAGATGAGTTTACACTCCATCGCTGCAGGAAAGATGACCTGCGAAAGCGGCGCGGGTCAAAGGGCTGAACGATCGACGTCAATCGAAAACGAAGCACTCACAAAGCTGTCCCTAACGTCCATACTCCTCTCGTTTGTCTCCGGCGGCGACACGATATCAAAGTTCCTCACCATGGCCGCAATCGCGATCTTCATCATCGCCTGTGCCAAAGTCTGCCCTCCGCACATACGCGAGCCGGTCCCGAATGGTATCATGTGGTAATGCATCCGGGCAAGCGTCTCGGCGTTGGTCGTAGTCCCCAGCCAACGCTCCGGGAGAAAGGTATCCGGCGACGAGAAGACGGATGCGTCACGGTGCATCGACCATGCTTGAGTGGAGACGATAGTACCCGGTGGCAGCCCATATCCCATAAGATCGAAAATTTCATCCGACGCTCCGTTCTTCGATGTGGATGCCGGAACGACGCGCTCGAGCGGGCTCGGTGCCGCAGAGTACAACCGAAGACCTGTATCCAATAAGGTCGCGTACAACAGAGAGAACAATGTACCGGACCTTCTTTGAGGAACGCGTTGAGGTACGGAAGCTCCTGAAGAATCGAAAGGTCAGGGATTACGGCTGAATCAGGCATTGCTTCATCGAGTTCCGCTTGAAGCTTCTTCATGATATCCGCACGACGACTGAGCTCCCAGAAGAAATATGATAGCGAAGTGGAGGTCGTATCGGATCCAGCTATCCTGAAGGAGCAGTGTAAACACGTTAGTCTCTAGCAGGTAGATGTAGACGACGTACATGTGTCCCATGCATTCTGAAATGATGTCATGATCAGGCATGAGTTGGCCGTCTGCGGAATACCGATAGCGTAGGAGCCGATGAAGCATCGGGACCTTGTCCGATTCGCTCATCTTGCCGGCATTCATCTGAGCCCGCATTTCGTAGACACGCCCACTGACGAACTATAATGTCATGATTAGAGCCGGCGATGAACATGGAAGAGCTGATTACTGACTTCGGCCATGATCTTATCGGAGTCGCACATTTGTCTCCATCTAGTATTGGGAATGCGGCTAACAAGATTCCATAGCCAGGTGGGTAGAGTGCATCGCTATATGAAACGGAGAGCGTCAGCAATGTCCTTGAACAGGTCGACGTACACCTACAATGATACCGCGTTTAGGGAAATCATTGATTGCGGTGGAGAGTGGGTCTTCAACATCGACAGCCCACTTGCTTACAGCGCCAAGGCGGTAGCCATACGAGGACGATACGACTGCATCGACCATGAGGTGGCGGAAGACTGCGAGACAGTTCAATGGTCCGCTTCCGGACATCGCGTCTATGGTCTAAAGGGGTGTCAGTTCAGCGGTGCCAACGTCGGTCCCAAATGACTAAAAGACGTACATTTACAAGCTCCATGGTGACCTCATGCATCTCAGGTTGAAACTGCGCGATGTTAGACAGGGTGTAGTGCGGCGCGTAACCTTTTCGGCGTATGGAGTGGGGGGCATGTTCCAAAGTTGTCATGCTACGATGAAATGAGCCTAGAAGACGGATATATGCGTGTAAATACGTACGCATGATCGTTGTCGTTGCTGTCAAGATAGTCAAACCTTGAGTTTTTTGTTCAAGAATGGGATAGATGAACGTACGTGAGGAGGCCCTTATAGTATGTGCTCTTGTCGAACTTGTGCACGGAGTATACGTTTCGCATAGTGGCGAGATCGCGAAAGACAACCTTGTTGGGCCCGATACGGACGACCGGCCCGTATATCTCGAAAAGCTCCTGGATGATCTTGCATTGTTGGAGGCGAAGGACGTGTGTGGTAATCCAAAAATCGGAGACGGCCGCGTACCAGGGACCGGGGATTGCGCTGAGAGGAGACAAGAAAAGGTTGTAGATAGCGCGAACGAGGAAAGCCATAAGAGCGATGGAGGCGGCGGCAAAGAGGAGGTTGTGAGAGAGCCAAGACGCGGAGAAGGAGATCGTATATGCCATGAGGTATGCGGGGAGTGAAGTTGAGAGGATCGTAGGGTTTGACCGGGATCGCTGCAAGGTCACTCAGGCGGCGGAAGGGTAGGAAAGATGGGGGGAGGAACGAAGAAGAGGTGGGGTCGAAAACGGAGCATGTCTGTTTATATATATTCTGGGAGGATGCTGACCAATCTGGAAGAGAGAGTCGTTGGTCGACACGAGTGAAGGTCAAACGAAGAAAAGCTCTTTAAGTTTTCGTACTCCGCACTGCACGAACGTCACTTCCGAATACGGACATCAACCTTCCTTTTCCGAACATCACGTGGAGACGTGTCTTGTCGCGTCGTCCGGCAACTAACCGTCTATCAAGCATGCGCGCGCCACAAATTGACCGAGCAATATGCCCTGTCGCAGTATGGCCTAGTCTACAGATGACCTGCCATGTCAAACACCTTCACAGGTTGATTCTTGACAACTCTTAGTCGTAGCCGGAACGGCCCGCATCATGCCTTCTCTTCCTCGCCGCTAGCCGAGCTCTGCTGAGGATGTTCCGCGACGGCCATTCCCGTCGACAATTCCAACAACCTTGTTTCGACATACGGCATTTTCTGTTTAACGCGCCACCAGATCCACGAGCAGAACCTGTGATTTCCTGACAGGTAAATCCCAAAACGTTTAGATGACACCGAAAGGGTTTCATTTACAGAATAGAAGAGAATCAATCCTTCGTCATTTGGCTCGCGAATCGTCAATAAAAGGCTCATGAATCGGGGCACCCTCGTTACCAGAGTTCTCCGCCGATCTAACATGTCGTACTGATCCAAGAAATCACGCGAATAACATTCTAATAACTATAGCCAGGACAGACCCTCTCGTAAGCACCCTCAGATCCGAGATCTTGACTCCTCCAATCCTTAAAGCTTAAAAAGCTCCGACCTCCAAAGTCCACTTCGATGCTTTCCTCCAATCTACAGAGCCCCCGTAATCCAGCCATCGTTGGGGGAACAGGCGATGCGAACGAGTCAATTCCTACTTTTACCGCCTTCCATTTAAACCGGCCGCTTATCTCCCCACCAGCCCGAATGAACGAACCTCGGATGCCGACTTGGTCATCCTCACCCCACGATGAGACAACCACCCGGGAACAGAAGGCCGCTGAGACGAGTCATCCTATTGCGTATACCACACGCTTTCCCTCTTTGCCGCTCCGT
The DNA here is from genome assembly GCA_018851285.1 of Lyophyllum semitale. Lineage (NCBI taxonomy): Eukaryota > Fungi > Basidiomycota > Agaricomycetes > Agaricales > Lyophyllaceae > Lyophyllum > Lyophyllum semitale. Next base: position 2,436 of record JABCKH010000189.1, on the reverse strand, counting down.
GGTCATCTCACCACACGCCGGTTCCACGCTGGATGCTGGCTATCGCCGGGAACAGTATATGAAACAAAAGATCCTGACATGACAGCAGTCGTCCCAGGACAGCAGTTGGTCAATGGGCAACGGCTCCCAAAACCCCCGATTAAGTCGCAATGCACTTTTTGATAGCCTGCGTTCGAAGAGGCCTAGCCGCAGAGATAGTAAGAGCCGGACGAGGAGCCACATGGAGTCACGACAGGTCAGCCGCGACCGTACGTATCTCGCTCACAATGCACTTAGTACCAGTTGCACTAACACCTCCATTTTCAACAAGTAGATGACTTGAGATGCGCACACACCATGTACTGGGGCGGTAAATACCCAAATACCTTAGTAGACGCTCCCAGGCCAGGTATGTTTACCTTCCTCGCCTCCGAGTCACCTCGTTATAAAATGAAACGGAAGCCATGCACTGACGTGCCTTTAGCTAGACTCGGAAACCGCGAATCCCAGCATGCGAGTGCGTAATGCTAGCCAGCCAATGGTCAACCAGCGCGGTGATCGCTCCTGCCCAGCCATCGCAGGGTACCCGTCGCCGGGCCCGGTCCGGTCTACTTCCTCCCTTCTCAGTCAACAACATCGCTGCGCATCCAATGCCGACGTTTGGTCCGATGTATAAGGTATTGTTCGATGTACGAGTCGTGTCGTGTGCTCTCAATGAGAAGAGAACCGCCGCACGTTGTTGATCCACTAGGGACCCCTGGACGTGATAAGCAGCTGTAGCAGCTTGAAATGGGGCATGGAACCTTCGCCGAAGCATCAAGTCATCGCACTGAATGGGCAACAGGACTTCCTTGGGCGTGCGCCGACTCAGAGGAGGAACCATCAAGGGGCTCGTGGAACGAGGTACCGACCCACGCTGCAAATCTTCCCGTTTTGAGAATCATATATAAAGGATCGTCCCTAATATACAAGTGTCGCCCGACTGATGTATTGTTCAGGTCAATGAACGTGAAGATGTAAAGAAATGGATCGTCGCTGCCAGTGGATCATATTACCGACATGCCTCGTGGCTGCATTCGCGGGTGCGGCGCGACAACGTGTAGGTGTACACAGGCATTGAGCGCTATCGCCTGACACGGTGACTCCGCAATTGGCAGCCAGTTATTGATCGAGTTCAGTTATCGATGGAGCTGAAATTGAAGAAGATTCGCCAGCAAAGCCACGTCTGGCATTGATTGCGAAATACTGGATTTAGAAGCCTACTGAAGTTATGAGCCTAAGGTGTACACAATTGTGTGTAAAATCCTAGTTTCAGGTTACTCAGAGCCGAAGCTCCGAGCGCGATAAAATACCGGAAATGGCGGTACATCATCTTCGATACTGGTAGATTGTCTTCCCTGGGTTTCCGAGCTTGGGATACAATCCTCCCATTTCTACGGAGAAAAAATGTTGAGAGTTATATGGCACGTGATTGGTTGAAAGGACGAACATATACCCGCTCAGCACCCTGAGCCAACTTCCTAAGAAACAGGTGGTGCTCGAACCGCGCGCAAGCGACAAGGTACCTAGCGAAGTTCAGATGATACGGAGAGTCCGGTGAGGATATGCATACCTGTAACGGGAGGAGAGCTACGGACGGAATGTGTACCTGCGACTTTGGCTCCATACACAATCCGTACATGTGATTTAGCGCTCCATGGACCAGCCAATCCGCGTGGTCGAGTCCTGGGTGTATTTAGGCGCGACACCGTCATAATTCGAGTATCTGTCATAACGTTATTCGACATTGGTGGGAGTACAAATCGTTATGATAAATGTGTAGCAGATAAAATGAGGGGCGGTCTTGTTGAAGAAACGTCATCAACGTACCTGCGAACCGGTTGTCGGAAAACGTCCGTCTGTCGGTCAGATGGCCAGCGAAACACTTGTTCGTCTCGCTCCCAAGGATAGTCGGGACAATTGCTCACGTTGAGGGATGACAGGAAGCACAACTTTGAACGGCAACTCGACGCTAGTTGAATGGTCGAAAAGGTTATCGTATAGGTGGGTTCGATTGCGCGGACACCTGGAACGAAAGCTTTTTTGATATCTAATCGTGAGATCTGTCAACGTCTATTGGCTTCACAGGCAATGAGTGGCGATACATACATCTATCGTGGTGACTTCTAACTCGGCTTATAGCTCCAGTCGTGAACAGTCTGTTTGGTCCATACGATAGCGTGCCACTGGGCGTCTTTCCGGGAAGGGGAGAGCTCAAGTTGAGAGGTACAAGGTAAAATTGCCAGCGAACATGACTGTGTACTGAAGAGGGTCAATGTTGGCGACAAATAACACTGGAAGTTCAACAAATAAACACATCATGATCTCAAACCACAATCATATCATCTCCCCCCAGCTATGTACGCATCGTCGCTGAGCCCTGCGAGTCCGCAACATCACAACTCGTACGCTTGGGGT